>VZSV01000043.1:1951427-1971194 GCA_013398735.1 Nothocercus julius
TTTTTTTTTTTTTTTCTCCATTCTGGTTAAATATGGCAGCTCATTCAAATGGCCCTGAAAATCTCTCCAAATGTCTCTTAAAGACCTGGTGAAGTTAAACTGGGCCTATTGAATGACCAAGTCTGCAAAAGTCATAAGATTTAGCATGGCATTGAGTAACCACCCATTTGAAAAAAAGAAATCAAGGTGACATAAATTAGTCTTTTGAAATCATTTTGGTTCTATTCTCAAATTAATGTCAAAACTACCCTAAAATTATTGATAGATCCTGGAGAATCTTGGTTAGCATTATTTTGACTTAAATACTCCTCATCTACTTCACAGGATTATGAAAAACTGTAACTGATGTAAAGAATTAGGAATTAACTGCACTGAGCTTGTTACCTTGGGTGTATCTCAGCACTTCCACGTAAGTGGAAATTTTTGGAGCCAAATCCTCTATTTTGGAGGAATGTATGGAAACAGCTTGCGGAGTATTTCTGCCCTGTTGGGCATCCTCAGTATCCTGGAAAGTGTCTCTGTGCAGCTGTCGCTCTGCCCTTGCGTGGATGAAGATATTCCCGTAGGCTGCACTGACCTCGCAGAGTAAAATCGCTTATCTTTTAGCTATTTTGTCCACTTTGTACTCTCCCTTGGAGCAATTTATACATGGAGATGTGGAAACTTAGCTGGCAGTCGAATCCCTGTGGCTTTGGTGGGTTTCCGTGAGATGTTTGGGGTCTAGCGTGACCCTGAATGTGGAGGGCAGGGTGCAGAGCGGAGGGCAGCGGGAGCAGCCAGACCACAGCCGAACCACCAACCTGTGGTGCCGGCCCCCGTCTCAGCAGCGCTGTGTGCGACTCGGCAGAGATTTCATCTCCAGCTCCCTCCTCCTGCCTTTGGACCACAGGAAGCTTGGGGATTTGTTTTCATAGGGAGCAAACATGTTCAGACCTGAAATTTTGCAGTATGCTGCGCAGCAGTCAAAGCAAATGCTCTCATGTGTAGCCTTGGGCTTGAGATGCCCGTGCACTGCTGCAGTACCCTCCTGCTGGTTCCAGTACACGAGGGACTGAAGTGCTTGCCAGGAAAAGAGCAGCAGAGTTTAGCCCTACGAAACACTGTGCTCCAGCATGTCCTCTGCTCACTCCTGTCACTCAAAGACGTGGTCTGCTGGAGTGGGCAAAAGCAGGACACAGGAATTTTGCTGTGCTAATTCAGCCATCGACATTTCTCCTTGACTTTTCAGTCGTATCTCAGGTCTGCTATGATCTTCTGTGTACATCTTCTATGTAACTGATAATCAGTAAAAATTACTGAAAGTAACTGAGTTGCTATGGTAGAAAAGACTTTACTTTTTCAGGTAGAGGGTCAGTCTTAGCTGCAGCTCAAAAACTGCAGCTGTTCGGTCCAAGGGAGCAGAAAGGCAAAACCTTCTGTAGAAGGTGGCCACAAGGCTGGCTTGTCTGGTGTCCCCAGACAGCTTCTGACTGAGGGACAGATGCTGAAAGCAGGATTTCTGTGTTGTCTTTTTTTGCTCTTTGAGGTTCAGGTAGTTTCCTGTGCTTTATTGGGCTGGAAGTCTATTAGAAACTATTTATTTGGGAACCTGGATTGCAAACAGTCCCTCCCTGTATTACCCTTGTATCCAAAAAACTCTGTCTTGACAACAAGGCTGCAACATGGGTCCTATCACACTTACTGATAGCTGGGGGGTAGGTTAGGCATCAACAGCTCTTTAAAATGATCTTTAGGATTCAAAAGGCTTGGATGTCCATGGGACTGAGGAAGGGTTTAATGAGCATAGAAGGAAGTGGCAGAACCATTTAAACATAAAGGAGACATGAGTGGAGCAAAGACAAAACAGTGGCATTAAAACCCTTTCAGTATCTATGCTGCAAAATATAATTGACATTGTGGTTCACTGTGTTAGACGCTCGGGTCCTCCTGGTGCTGCTATGTTCATTTTCTGGAATTGATATAGTGTTTTTTTTCTGAGCATAAAGAAGCTTCTTTTGAAGCCCTTCCTTGCATGTGGGAGGAGGGCATTTGTTGATGCTTGTGAAGCCAGGTTTTACCATGTGTACTACATGAGAAGTCCCACTGAAATCAATTAAGTATAATATGTCGTGACCATTCAGGATGAGCAAAGATGGCAAAATCTGGTCTTTAGATAAACCACAGGGAGGAGAAAAGTATGTCTTAATACATTTTTTTAATAAATGATGAAAAAACCCAAGACAGATTGGTACAAACATGTCACAGAAATTGAGGTGAGCAGGATTTCTTCTAAATAGCCTCATAGTTGCATTACACCCCACAAGACTGATCTGCTGATGAGTACAGATGTGAATTAATTAGCAACAATTTTCTGAGAGAGAATAATATCCTGTTGTATTTGCCCAAAGTGCTGGGAACCAAAGAGGAAAAAAAAAAAAAAAAAGACAGATGAGAGGATGGAAAATCCAGACCTTTAAGACAAAAGCCAAAAATACAGAAAAAAGTGCCCACCTCTGCTTATGCAGATGATTGACGCAGGGGATCCTGGTATTGCCTCCCACCTTCTGCTAGGGCTGTCTTTTGGCTTGAACTGAGCAGATCTTAATATTCTAGGCTGGTGTAATAGGAAAAGCATCTTGGCTTCCCTGGCTGGGTGCCCTGCCGAAACATCGGTTCATTTGCTGTTTCCGAGTGGGCCGGGCCGACAAGTGTTGCTGTCTGAATCCTGAAAATCTTTCAAGGATACGCAGGGGCTGTTGCTTGGCAAACAGAAATGATCTGTCTATTGAAACTCGTAGCTGGAGGACATCTGAAGAGCTGGACCAATTAAATCAACATCTATCTCTTCATGCTTTGAAAATCATACCTGCTTTACTGAGGAAAGCAGCAGGGTGGTGAGGATGCAATCCAAAGACTGAATTAATGTGCAGCACATGAAATTATGGTTGGTAGTGCCAAAAGACTGACAAAGGACAGGCTCAGTCTTTAGGTAACTGCTGAAGCTGGAAAGCTGCAACTAATTCATTTCTCTGGTTCTTGTATACCTGGGTGGCTTTTAAACAAAAAATACATAGTTGTAATTAAAATGATTGCATTACATTTAAGAACAGGCATACTTTAAGAATATTCAAATAAAGCTAGAGAGTGTGCACGGCACATTAGGAAGGGGAAAAGGAAGAAAAAGTTTTTTTTTTTTTTTTTTTTTTTTTTTTTTTTTTTTTTTTTAAAAAAAAGAGTAGAGTCAAGGTCCTAAAGACAACCACAGGAAATGTTGTGATCTTCAGGGCATGGGCTGCCCTCATCTGGCTTGGGGTGTTGATGATGAGTTCCTGGGTCTCCCATATTTAAGCCAGTGCTGGTTCCTCACTGATCAGTGCCACAGCTTTTCTTAACGGACATATTGCAGAGAATAAATCCTCTAGTTGCTTTCCTATATGTGCTGCTTGAAAATGTCAGGCTCCTCTGGACTTCTCCGACCACGCGGGCAGACAAGCAGAGCAAGGAGGCTAATGGTTTCTAATGGGAGCCATCCCCTTCCAGGGAAGGCGAGGGGAGAGACGGAAGACGAAGGATATATTTCCAATTTACTGAGCTTGCAAATAGAGTCATTCCTTTAGAGTTTGTCAGCCTTTCTGAGATGTCATTCTATAAATTTATAGGAAATAGACTGCAGCAATTTTTTGCATGATTGATAACAGTGCATACTTCATCCATAACCACAATTTAAAGCCCTACAACCATATGTCCTGAGCAGTTTTTCTGTATCACTTTTCATAAGACAGATAAAAAAAATTATCTTGGCGTCTCCTCTGTGAGTTTTATTAGAGTTCTCAATATATTTTGTTTCCAGTTCAGTCCCATTAAAGTCATAACTTCAAGCACATTCACTGCTGAGTAACTTGTCAGTGCTGTATATGTGGAATCCCTGGTAAGTGCTTGCCAGTGAGATGGTTTTGTGTTTTTTTCTTCCTTCAGAAACACTTTGATTTTTCTCATTTTACCAATAGCTCTGGCAACAGAAGTAATGGGCTCTGTATTCTGTATTGTTGGCTTTTACATTGCTGCTTCTTCATGTGTTAAGTGAGAGTTTCATCTCTCCATCTTCTTTCTTACATCGATGTAAATACATGTTTTATGGCCTCCTGTTTTGTACTATTCTGGGGAAAAAAATAGGGGGAAGAAATGGCAATAGCAGCTACATTCGCATCTCTTTAGGGGGATGCGCAGGCAAACTGTAGTGGTTATTCGTATAGAGGGGGGAAAAAAAAGATTTTAACTCTAGGTATCTATGTGGGAAGAATGGATAATTTATCCTGCCATTAGGTAATTCTTGTGATAGTCACATTGCTTTATCACTCCACTCCTTTATCACTCCTGTTAACAATCAAGTTAATAGAGAATAAACTTATTCCTGGAAATAACATCCCTGGAGCCATAAATTGTGCTGACATATGTTGAGTCCATGTCCTTGTTTATGCAGTTTGACCAGAGCCAAATTGGGGAACAATGGCTGAAACTGCTGCTTGGGGTTTAGTTCCATTTCATGCTTTATCAAAAGCATGAAATAATAGTAATTAAATGGCAAAAGTAGTTGATTAATGCTTAGTGAAGCTGCACATGTAGTCTCCTTCAGTGACTTGTCCAAAAAGATAACGCTTGTTGAACTGCAAGGCCACCTGCATGGTCACTCCACTGCGTCGCCTTGAAAGCCTCTCCATGCACACATCTAAAATCCCCATATGCCTAGAACAGGCTTAAAAGGTCCAACTTTGTGCCCTTGAACTCCTTGACATAGCCCACGGCTGAACGTTATTGTCCTGTGGGTCACTCCAGCTAAACCAGACAGCAGAAAAGGAGATGTGTCTAAGTTTTCCTAGACGAGGAGCTCTTCCATTTCCATCACTGGTTCCAGGCGCACTGAAGCGGCCTGACAAGGGAGCTGAACGCAACGCCAGGTATTGGAGCTGGTGTGAGGGCAGCTGTGTGTCAAAGTCCCCGCGGGAGCTGCTGGTGCTGCTGCTTCGGGCTTTAGTTAACATCTGATGCCAGCTGGCACCTCGGGAAACGCGGATCAGGATCACTTTCTTTGACTTTTCAAGCAAAGAGCGCATTACTTCATCAGCAGTGTCTCTTTTCCCAGTGTTCCTGGGTGACGGTAATTTTCCCTTAAAAGACTGTGGAATTTATTGCTAATTCTGTGCAGAGTCCCATCTGCAAACTAACAGTATCTGTCATTTAAAACTAAGGCACTCAATGGTATTTGCAAGTCTCCTTTGTAAAAGAGAGCTGCCAAGTTTGTGTTGTAGTTGCCATGATAATGTACTGGAAAGGAAGAGCCAGATACAGGTCCCTACAGCCAAATTTGGGGTAACTCTGGGTGCATCTCCCACAGCCACGAGGCCAGGCGATGCTCCCACTGGTGAGAGGTGGCTCCTAGGAGGCCACTTTGTAAAAACCTGTGCTGTGTCATGGCTTTCAGGAGCATCCGGTGCAGTCCAGGGCAATAAGTGTGTTAACTGCCTTCTCTTTTCTCAGGAGAAAAAAAAAAGAAAAACTGTATTTTCCTCATTTGACCAAATACCTAATAACTTTTTTGACATATATAACATTAGTAAATGTCAGAATTGTGTGTATTGACATCCTAAACTCTACCTGGACACCTGACACCCAACCAAGATGTGCATTTCGAAGTACCCAAACATGTATGATAATCGGGGGTTATAACTAGGTATGGGGACTAGCCACATTGCCACACAGGCACTGTAAGACAGAATACAAATTCTGCTTTATCTGCTTCTGTTTTCTTTTTTTCTTGATTTCTTTTATTTTAATAACGTGGCTTATTTCCTCAGAGAGCAGAAATTCAGTGTAGATTATGTAATGTTGTGGAAACAAGGCAATATTAAATGTAGTTGTAGGAATACAGGACAGAAGACAGACTCTCCGAAAGGTATAGCAAAGTGCATTTCCACAATTATTATCACAGCTGATATATATTAGCTCCTGGAGCAACTGTAGAGCTCCGGATCACCTCTGAGAGGGAGGCCAGGATGGGAGCTAATACTCAGCTCAGTGCTTAATTAACCAAGGAAATAACATCAATAGAGGTGCATTTGAATGTCACAGATAATATGGAAATACAGTTTCTAATTTAATACAATGAAGTCTCTAGACATGGCCACCCCATATAAATGAGATCTAGGCCAATAT
This sequence comes from Nothocercus julius, assembly GCA_013398735.1. NCBI lineage: Eukaryota > Metazoa > Chordata > Aves > Tinamiformes > Tinamidae > Nothocercus > Nothocercus julius. Next base: position 1,957,617 of record VZSV01000043.1, read on the forward strand.
TAAATAGAAGGGATGATAAAACGGGGAAGGAAAGGCTAATCTAAAGCAGCTCACTGCGACTTTGTCAGCAATGGAGTGATAGGGAATCACCTGTGTTTCAGAATAACCACACTTGCGGGTTCATAAATAACTGTTTTAAAGGACTGCTCTGTCACTTCAGCCTTTTGGTCACAAGTTAGCCCTCCGCCAAGGTTCAAACAAGCAAATCAACGGCAGGATTTTGGACCTGAGGCCTTTGCAGGGTCCGTGTGTCTCTTGCAGAGCCGCACCGAGCTCGGAGCCCCCCATGTACCTCAGGGGCATGGGCGTCCACTGACTTTCTGGGACATCTTCCTTGTACTCTGAAAGCAGGTGGTTTTCAACTAATATCCAAAATGTAATCTTTTTCCTTTCTGCTGCTGCCTAAATAATCCCTCCTACTTTAATTTTCTCCGTATTTTCCTAAGGTTTGTATAAGAGCCCCGATGCTTTGTGGGCAGCGTATCAAACGCGCGCTGTGCATCCATAGCAACCCGAGCAGTTTGGGGCTGTTACTTGCTGCAGATCTCCTGCATTCTCCCAACTTCCCTGGGATTTGGGAGGATACTTAGAGCAACAAAAAAGTCACCCTAAGCATGTTGAGCATGCTGATAATACTGATAGGGACTCAAGGGTTTCTACAGTTGGAGTGCTTTTCGGATATCGGTGGGAGCATCAAATCCTGCCATACAGTGCCTTCTTCTTAACTAAGATTACATGAATTAGCAGCTCTGCTTAGAAATAAATCCACTGGTGGATGTTAATTATAACCATCTAGAGACAACCTGTAGATCAGAAATGTCTGAAGTTTTCTTCTCAAGCCAGCTGTCTGCTGATGGTAACTTCTTGTTTTAACTGAACTAAGTTAATCTGAGCCAGCAATTTAATTTTTAAATTCTCCACATTTCATGTGTGTAGCACCTGCCTCTCTGGTCCTGCCAGGGATGACTCTGTTCAGTCAGTACTGTAAAAAAAAAAAAAAAAACAGCAGCACAAAGTGCCCAGGCAGGGGGAGGAAGAATGGGAAACAATGGAAAAAAATCAGTATTCATCTGCAAGAAAACACCAATAATACAGAAAAAGAAATGTGATTTTCAGACCCCTGATAAGAAATACAATAACACAGAGCAGCTTTTGTTCTCTTCACTGAAAAGCAAGGGGAAAATATACATGGTTGAATCCATTCAGTTATGAGAATAAGTGAGCACCACGGAGCGGCTCTGTCTTTCATAGCATGTAATTGATTTTTTAACTAATTCTAAGCCCAGAGCCACTAATCTGTGTGTGAAAAATTCATTGGATCTACATCAGTTCTTATCTGAATGAACAGGTCAACGTCTGTGCAGCCAAGCAGTGTCCTCTGGAAGCACAGACCATGATAACCCTCTGGACAAGCTCCAGGTCCGCTGGTCGCACCGCGTTTCGGGTGAGGAGGCCGCTCGCCGCTGCCGCCACCGCTGTGTGGTGACGCATCCCTCTTCCTTTTCTTTCTCACACACATGAGCTGCTGGTGCACCCCAGCAGACCTTTCCTGTAGCGGTTATTCCTTTATAGATGTGTGCATCCCTTTCTCTCCCTCATTGCAGGCTTTGGCTGTGTGTATCTCTTGCAGACCTGGTGATCTGGAACTTTTCCAGGTTGTGGGATGCTGCTTAGAGGTCATAAACTTCTCAGCGTAAACTTCTGAGTGTTCATACATATGGAGGGGCTCATCTGCCCCTCGGAGAGGCCGAGGTAATAGTGCTGCAGTTGGAGTTAAGCACCTTTTGCCACCATATAGTCACTCCAAGAATAGTAAGGCAGAAGCAATACACATAAAAATGTAAACCAAAGACATCCACCTTATTAAATATACAAGACTGGGGACATTTGGTTATGTTTTTGTTTGTTTGCTTTTTCCCTGGAAAATACTAGCCAGAATTGTTCAGCTGTTCGGGAAGAAGGGCAGGGGAAGCATAGGGGCTTGACCATCTTCAACAACATTCCTGCTCACCTTTTCTTTGGGGAATTGTAGTGACCTCAAGCCTTTGAAAAGGAGTTAGTTTGTCTGGAGAGTAGCTTTTTTTGTGTGTGTTTGAATCTTCCTGTGCATTTTTATTCACCTATTGATGGCCCAACAGCTCTGAGTGACTGGAGAGCAAAGGGGAAGGTTGGGGAATGGCCGGTACTGGGGGTCTGGAAAAGGGAGATTAGAAGCAGGTTAAGTAGCCCGTGATGGGAAAAGGATGGGACTGGGAAAAACTGAAAGCAAAGGGTAAAGAAAAGGTGTGTGCCCACTGAAATGCATTTCCTTCCAGAGGAGCAATGAAAGCCAGGTCATTGGATTCATGTAGTGGCAACAGATTGCAAAGGAGAGTTTGGTATAGCAGTGCATAGAGGTGCTATTAAACAGCCTTTTCATATACTTATGTTCAAAAATCTGTAATAAAGGAGAGCTAAAATTTCTTTCAGGTTCACAGAAGCCAAGATTTGTTTCCTGTAGATGTAATTCCTACATCCTGTAGATGTAATTCAGCTCTCTTACACACTTGAACGATGTTAGTCTCTACTTACAGGATTGCACACTGTTTTCTCCTCGGGGCTTTTGCTTCCCTGAACAGAATTAAGTGTGCTCTGGAGATGAATCTATAGCCTGCAGTGAATGGGGTCCAAGGCTTTTCCTGCTGCAGAAGATGAAGAGTATATAGCAAGGATGCAAGGATCTGCAGAATAAAAACTGATGTTTTTGTGAGGGTTTCCTCTCTGCAAGTGAATATCAGAGAAGCGGATTTTATCTCCCCCCGTGCCAGAGAACTCCCATTTTATTCTGAGCATCCTGCTTGCATGAAGCCAAACTTTGCAAGGCTGTTTCCTAATTGATTTTGTCTTTTTTGTGGTACACTGCTAAGATCCATGGTTGCAAACGGGGGAATTGTTGAGCGATCACAGTTCCAGCTGAAGCCATTGGGATCTCAGTCTTGAAGATATGAAGTGCCATGTAACAGTCTGAAAAGCCAGATTTTAAACAGCTTGCATCAGGTACCCAAGATTGGCTGGTACTTTTTTCACCTCAGTCCATGACCTGCTAAAAGGGCACATGTTGTAACCTTAACATCCCAGGAAGTTTACCAAAAAAGGAATACATTAATGTTTGAGGCATTCATACTGATTTGATGAGCACCACAGAAAAGCTTGTGAGGAAATGAATAATTCTGTTTCCAAAGCAGAATTTGAATAGCGTGCAATAAATAATGCCTGGTGACAGGGAATAATGAAAATAGACTATTGAGAGCTGCACGTTAGCTGTGCATTATTCACTCTGGGCACCGAATGAGCTAAGGGTCCTATGGAAGAGAGCGTATGTGACAGTGCCACTTACAGGGATATCACAGCACACAGCACATGAGTTACTCTTTGACAGGCAGCCACATCATTTTATGTGCTTGCATAGCAGCCTTTATAGTGTAAGCATTACATAGCTGTCTGTGTATAATAAATGTTACATGGTTTTTTAACTCATTTGAAGTCCCTGCTTCAAGATCTGAAGGCTCTGAAGCCTTTTCAGTTACCTGGTACTAAGGTTATTTTACTCTTTCATGTGGGAGAACACTCTGTTCTCCCTGTTTTTGTTCTCTGGAATATGTGAACTGTTTTGTCTGAGGCTAAGAAAGAAAATGAAGAGTCAGCCTGGTGCAGGTGTCTCACATTTTGTCAACACTGTCTGTGAAAACAGCATTCAGTCCTGGAAAGTCGTGACTGACTTCGCCTTCTCTGGTTGTATCCCTGTTGTTTGGGAACAAACTGATGGCTCATGCACTAGGCAACAGCAGTGCCTGGAGACGTCACCCTGGTCTTTTCCCTGGGGGAGTCGCCAGCCCTGAATATATTTATATCACGTGCTGCTGTTTCTCACTAGAGGCAAAGATGTCTCCGGTTATCCACCTTCAAGGGCAGGGCGCGGGTTGGGTGGCCTTCGCGTGGAGGGGACGGATTGCCTCGCTCCCCTAGTGCCACACAGGGTTCTTCCTTCTTGTCTTGTGCTTAGGCCAACAGGACAAATGTACGGCCTCATAGTCCTTAATTCATAAGTGCCTCTTCCCACTGTAATAACTACAGGAAGGCCAGCATTTAACTTAAATTGTACTTTTCAGCCTTTTTAGGGTCACTTTTCAGTGTTTATCCACTATGCATTTCCATACTGCTGTGCAGGGCTTGGGCAAGGGTTTCTTTCAAGACGATGTCTCTTAAGCACTGATATCTTTTACACATGAATCTCTGTGTGCTTGAAAAAAAAGAAAAAGCAGTTGTACCGTGTTCATTGTTTACTCTTGCATTTAATCAGAGAAACCCAGTCTAGCCTTTGAGCTCCCTTTGAAGATGAATTGAAGATGAATTCCCAGAGATGTCTAAAGCGAATGAGGGGGCTTTAAGTTAACATGGCAACAATGATGATTTAAAAATTTTATAAGGGTGCCAATCATGCTGTTTCAATTTTTGATAAAGGAGGAAACTACACTTCTACATTTTTTATAAAGAGAGTGAAAAAAGTATCTGTTAGATTACCCAAAGAGACCTAAAGTTCTGTAGCAGGTCTGTTACCAGTCTGGAGGGCAAACGTGAAGACACCAGACAGGTTTTTCTTAAAGACTGTCCCGAAATACTCACCAGTGTTGCTGTGTAAAGGTCAAAAGATGACTTTTGATTTGCAGACATATTATGCAATGGTTTTGGATTCTTAAAATTGATTTGGAAAACATTTGGTTATCATAACCAATCCATGACAATACAGCCCCATGCTGCAGGTAAAAGCAGACAGGCCTTCACTCTTGCATGGGTTTCTGGTTTTTAAGGAAACATTTTGCTTTCAGATTCCTAGTATTTTTCATGTGTTACAGAAAAATAAGTACTTTCAGATTATTAAACTCTTTAAAACATAATACACAAGCAAAATTACTGCTGCCATTGATGCAAGTTTCATTTCCAGGTGCATGATTTGTGTTGTGATTAATGGATTTCTCAAGTCTACAGGGCATGGCAATAACTAAATTATTCTTGGGTTTACACAGCCTGGCCTTACAGATTACCCTTCCTTGAGAAGAGGGACATTCACTCCTGAGGAGCCGTTACGCTGTGGGCACCGAGGCAAGGAGCAGGACTGAAGACTTTCGCCCCTGGCTAGGTCTGTGCAATTCGGCCATTTCTGGGAGGGCTGGTTCCATAACTGGGGACCCACCAGTTATGGGAGGGTGAGAGGTGGGCCTTGCTCTCCCATAGGAAGAGAGGCTCCGTTGACGGATGGGCCTGTTCCCAATGCCTCAGATCGGGCAGAGCCCGGCTCCGTGGCACACTCCGGGCAGCAAGGCAGTGCCATGGCCTATATCCCAACTGTGTTTTCCCTGCAGCGGATCTCAGTCAGCCGGGCCATCTGCATCCCGCATCTGTGGCGCAGATGGGGAGAGGTCCGAGTGCAGGGCTGCGCAGGGCTCCGATGGGAGTCTCGGTGCGCGCGATGCACGACACGAGCAACCTCCCAGCTCCCGGCTGAGGCGTACGAGGTTGCTGGCTGCCTTCTGGGGGCCTGTTCAGCCCTGACTCATTTCTTCCCTCCTTAAAATGGGTCCTGTCTAGATTTCCCTGGCATGCTAAATTTTTGAGAGGCCCATAGTCCCGTTAGACCCTAGATGAACATGAATAATAGCTGCTTTGCACAGCTGATAACCACGTTGTGAAAATGAATCTGCTCCCAGATGAAATTTGACGTGTAGAATTTCAGCTCGGGCAGCAATTCTTCGTACATACTTTGGTGGAAAAAAAAAAAAGTCTTGGTCTGCTTAATTTTATTTGTGCTTAGAATAAAAACCCTACAGGAGGGTCCAGCAGAGAAAGCTTCTTTGCTTTGACATAGCACTTGAGGTTGGCTTCAAACATAAAATGCAGCAAATGTTTAATCTGCAATAAAGTTGAATCTGCTCATTTTGGAGAAGAACAATGGCCGAGGGTTGAAGCTTTAAGTTCTGCTGTTGCCAGATGGGATCACTTCCAAAAGGGAATTTGGATGATAATCGCTGTCCGCTGGGATCCATGCCCGCCGTTCCGAGTCCTCGTGCCACAAAGGAGAGATTAGGGGCAGACTGAGAATGTGCTGGGCTGGCACGAATCAAAGGGACTCCCTGTAAAACCTATTACATCTGCGTTGGGGGAAAAAAAAATCGCACAGAGAAACTGACAGTCAGGAAAATGCAATTTTGATTCTGCTTTGATGTCTGGGAAGCTAAAATTGCGTGGGTGGGTGGCTAAGTGTCACTGCAGGCCCATGCCAGGGATGGTCAGAGTCAGGCCAGCTTCCGTTGTCCGTTCAGGACTTTTGGAGCAGCAGGATAAAGAAGAAATGAGATGGGGAAATGAATGTATAGGCTTTGGATGTCAAATGATTAACAAAGGGCCCAAATCGTGATGTGTTGTTCTATTGATTGGTTTGGCACAGCAGAGATAACATTGAAAAGCTGCAAAAGGAGGTGGCCTTTGCTTCCCCTGTGCTGTTGTGGTGCTTGGGTGATCCGCCGAACTTCTGGACTGAGCACAGGCGCTGCCCTCCGCGTTTGGGGAACCCGCCGTGTTGGCTAGTGTTAAAACAACACAGATCCCAAAGGTTTGAGTGGGAATACCTGGATTTCCCCAAAGTCTGCTTTCTGATGCTGAGAGAAATAGGCTGCAAATTAAGTTTCAGCTGAACTAGGAGGATCTGTTGTGACTGCTGGGGAGCTCCGAGGAGGCCCCGAGGCCGGTGCCCGCTGGGAGGCGGGAGCAGCTTCGCTGTGCCTGTGGTTGGGTGCCCAGCTAAACAACATGAGCTGCATTAACCTGATCTGGCCAAAGTGTGGATTATTTACCAGTGGAAAGAGACACCGGAGTCCTCGAGCGCTCTCCTCCAGCCCTGCATGCTGCCTCCTTCACAAGCCAACCAGCCTCTGGTGACTGAAGTGGGCAACAGATATCCCATAGTCTTACCAAGTTGCACAGACTCTTCAGGTTACACTGAAATAGAAAGACAATTACAAAAACTCTCAGATTAGCCTGCATGTGCTTAAGCTTTCTAAAGCGAGGATGGAGGGGAGACACCATCTTTTTGAGTCACTGTAGTACGAATGTTGAATGGATAAGAACAGAAAAGCATTCGCCAAGCTATGGGAAGTGCTAGGGTTCACACTGGGAGCCTGACAGATCTGTGCAGACATAAGAATACATAAATATAGTGCTTTCTCACAGCCATAGGAGAAGCCAAGGCTGAAACACAAGAGCCCTTAGCAAATTAAGGACCAGGTGAATTAGCGGGAGGGTTTGGGGATGTTTTACTCTACAGGTGTCTATCTGCTTGTCCTGTACCAGGCTCAATCAATTGTGGTTATAATTAGCATTTTTGGCACTGAACAGTTGACCTGAGAAACATTTTTTTAAAGAAAACTAAGGATTAGGGAGTATTTTGAAGCATGTACTAGAGAGGGTAAGAGGAAGGGCTGTTTTGTGCTTCTAGAAACTCTGTCTTTAGGACATGTTATCATGAAGTGCATCTATCACTTGATGCTTTATGTGATATGACAAGATGCCCCAGGGACCTATCCATCAGCTACCGTGGTTGCAACTTGATATAACAGGCAGGAAATTTGAAAAGACATTTTCTTCTAAAACTTTGTTTAAAAGAGCTGTAGCTCTGGGAGTACATATGCATATGTGTCTATCACACATAAAACCTGTGGATTCTGTATGTGGGGTCACCTCTATCCGAATATTTGTGAAAAGATTTTCTCAAATTCAAAGGAAAAGTTTTTGTGGCAACTCAGAGATGTAGATAATCTGAACTGTATGGACAAATGTAAATAAGGCTGCATTTGTGTGACTCTAATGTAGCTCTAACACAGCTGTGCATGGAGACACAGAAAAAAAAAAAAAAAAAAAATTGTCATTGACAAAGCAAAACACCATGCAAAGTGAGGAGACACTCAAACATCAGGCCTACATTTGCAAGATGATAATTGGATTCTTTTTCCTTCCTGGAGAGAAGTTCTAAATTTTCCCCTTTTCCTCCTTTCCCCCCAGTTTCTCTTTTGGGGAAATTAAAAAAAAAAAAAAAAAAAGAGCAGGGGGAAAGCTAGTTTGATTTATCCTCATTCAATAATAACATTCAAATAATTCTGGCCAAGCTCAAGTCTTTGGGCGATGTACCGGACTCCATCCATTCTCCTGTCATCTATGAATTGACAGTGATGTGATGGCAATATCTAATGGGATACTTTTGAAAAACATTACTAAAGACAAGATGGAAACCAAATGAGAAAGCAAGAAGAACAGCATTCAGAATCAGATTTATAAAGACCTTTTGGCTTTTAATAAGCTTTTCCTTTAAAAAGGAAGACAAATGTTGAGTTCATTCCCTCTCATGGAGCCAGCCAGCCTTGTCAAGCAGCTCTGAGAAGGTGCAAATTCAACTAGCTGGACTCCAGCCCCACTGAGCCTCACGGCCCACGTGCAGGACTACCTTGGAAGCAAGGCTGGGTTTAAACTGCTCTACTGTCCTATGAAATCCATACAAATATAACGAGAAACATTCCATGCAAACATTATTCTAAATTCCCATTTGGGCACTATTTTCTCACTGACGTTGTAATTAATGCTACAGTAGTTTTTCTGCGAGCCTTCAGGACGCTCGGAGCTTTCTGGCGGGCTGCTAGGAGCGGAGGGAGGCTGCAACATCCACGAGCCAGGCCCAGTCCCTGCTCTGCTGCCGCGTGCGATACGTGGCTGCCTTGCAGCATCGGGGCCTAAACAAATAATGGGGGGGAGGAAGAGGGAGCAAGCGTTTAGCTTATGGAATTTATAGAAGGAAAAAAAGATCCAGGCTTGGTGCTGCTACTTGGTTTCACTGTTTGTGTCTAAGCCCCTTGGGAGCTGCAGAGCAAACAGCAGCCCGTGGTGCTAATCTGCAGCTTTACAGCCTTGGTATATGGTCACTGCCGAGCTACACGAGACACTGTCAGCTTCAGTTCTGCTGCAATTCATGAGTCCTTTGTTACCAGTAACAGGATAAACAGTTTGAAGTGAAACATCTTGAAAAAATCCCACTGTATTTGTAACTAACTATGGCCTCAAGTCTGCATTTCTGTTAGCTTTCACGGTGATTAGTCACTGTACGGCAGCAAAGAGCAGCTCAGTCTATAGCTGCGCTCCTCTAGCATGCAAAAGATCTTGCCAGGCACCTAATCCACACTTTTTTTTTTCTTCTCAGGCCCTTCATTCTTATGCTCATTAAAATTAATGGGAAAGACCCCCATTGTGCCTGAGGAGTCAGTGGGATTCAAAGCCCTGCTGTCTGATCCTGCTCGGGCAGCGGCTCCGGCCTGGCGTGGGCATGGACAGCAGCTGCCTGCTGGGGTAACTCCTCTCCAGTGGAATAAAAACTCATCCACCAGCCCACAAAGCATCTCTTATCTCCCCCCTCCACCCTTGAAAGAGCTGCTCTAGGGACTCGAGAGCAAAATGCATGAAGTAGAGGAGGATGGATTTGAAGCTGTTCTGGAAAAATACTGTGTGTAAGATGGTGTTCCTTTCGGCTGCCTTGGGAAGTGCGTGCCGGACCAACTCTGCTCAGTGTTGCTGGGCGATACTTTGGTTGATTTGCTGAGGAAAACAAGGAGCTGGTGGTCAAAGCAGACGAAGCGGGCTCTGCAGTGAGACAGACATACACATATATAGAGAGCGGAGTCAGAATTGCTCTGAACACGCCAAGAACACAAGTCACATAAGGAGTCAAGATACACCCCGATATGTATGTGCATATACAGCTCACGAACATGTGCTTCAGTGTGTATTGCACTTAAATAAAAGCCTCGGTCTGTACATGTTGCAGTCTAGCACCTGGACTGTGGTTTTGATGGCCAGCAGCATGCAAGCATTGTGTCTCACTGCTGCTTCTGCTTGAAAAAGCCAAACTGAGTGACAGTTTTAGGACAAAGCTGAATTATGGCTAAGGAAGTGAGACATCCTGGCTTGTGGGAAAGACAGTTCTTGGATGATAAACTGATGGGTTTTGGAGTTTGATTTAAATCTGGTTGTATGATGTCCTTTCTTTTCTAGGCCATGAGCTCGCTGAAAATAAGGATGTCATTAGAAGATATTACATATAGTAACAGGGTTAATTTGGTCCTTTTGGCATCAATCAAGCAAGAAGGCGGCCCTAATAGTTGTCATCTTTAGGGTGTGAAAGGGGAAAGATGGATCCAATAGGATCCAAAGTTGTATAGGGCATGGATTTAAATAAATATGAAAAATAGCAAAACAGCTGACTTGGGAAGTTAGAGCACTCACTTGCTTTCACAAAAAACAAAAGAGGATTGATGCAAAGGAGGAACTGTCCCTACTCTGATTAGCCCATGTGAATTAACTTGTTTAAATTATGTTTTCATTTTCAAGTGAGTGGGAGATCAGCTTCCCTAAACACTTTATTTTTAATAAAGAAATGCTTGCTTATGGTTTGCCTTTGTTTCATCTAGTATCACAGCAACATAAGGCAGAAGAGAGGTGAAAGAAAATTGCTCTTTAACAGAGGCGTGAAAAGAAATCCTCCAAAGAGGTTCTTTGGGTACCACTATGTACTCTGTTGCAGTTGAGTCCTGTCCCCAGGAGCCAAGCACCTGCAAACAAAAGTAGTCTTGGTAATCTCCAAAATTGTAATGCCAGTTGTGAAAAGTGTTCCTCCTATTTAACCCAGTGGGTGAAAACGAGGAGCTCTGTAAGAGTCTGGGAGACAAGAGCAGATCAGGAATGAACCTGTATTTATACTCCACTGGGCTCGTGACTTGGCTTCTGCCTCACTTAGAAGGAGCAGAAAATAAATATTACCTGTAAATTTAACATACAATTCTATGTATAGATAAAATGTGCAGCAGAATGGGTTTAGAAAAGTGAAATTTTATTTAAAACTGTAACTAATATTGTGGTACTGACTTGCATCATGTGGTTTAAGTTGAGGGATGTGGCTGCTAGGGCATTGATTCAAGTAACATTAAATGGTTTAATTTAAGTATCTGTTTGCAAAACAGATATTACATTAGCATATCTAAAAAAAAAAAACAAAGGGATTGAAAGAATTAGATTTGTCTTGTTGAAAGACATCTCTGAAACAGCAAACCTAATGGACATGGGATATTTTGAAGGTTTTCACGGGAATAGTGGAAAACTCTGCTGTTTCCACCAGCCCTGTTCTCTCTCTCCCCAACGAATCCGTTGTTGACAGAAGGCATGTGCTATTTTTCCAAATTTTAGTGCCCTGGCTGGCAGTCTGCTGTCTTTCCCTCTGATGATGGTCATAGGGAATGCGAGGTCCATGGCTTCTTGACGCTCTTCACAGTGAGCTGCCCAGATAACCCAGAGTATGTCTGATGCTGCTCGAAATTGGCATAGTCACATGCAGGTTATCAATATTAAACTAGATAAAGTCTGTGGTCTGGCCTCTACAGTTTTTCCTGCAAAACAGGAAAGTGTACAGTGGAAAGAAGCTGAAGATACTGGGTGATCTTGCATTAAAATGCAAGAGCACTGAGGGAATGGGAAATTGCTCTTTTTCCATGATTCTGAGTGACTTTTCCAGTTCAAATAAAATCAGCAGTAGAGAGGGTGTGTTTGTGTGTATGCACACCTACAAGCCTGCAGAAAACCCAGCGTGCAGAACACCAAGTGCTCATCAGGACGTTGAGGAGACTGGTGTATAAGCTGTAGCTAGCAGAAGATATGTCTGGATCCAGGTAACAAATTGTTGAAAAACATGAAGCATGAAAAGCATCTGGGTTATATGTTAGAAAAGAAAAATAACAATTCAGTTACAAAAGAATCAGCTTGAGAAACAGATCAAAGAAATGGCATGAAAGATGAAAGACAGAATTAACTGATGGGAGGCTCCATCTGGATGGGGCTTCATGGCAATAGTATTTTACTGTTAGGATTCGTCTTGCTCTGTTAGCAGAGCAACAGTTAGTGCTGTAGTGCTCTGCTGCTTTGTGTTAGTTTGTGTTTTTTAATGTACAGAGATATGTGACCAGAAGCAGTAGAAGAGCAGGTTATAAATCCAGCAGGTTACTGACCTGTTCCTTCTGTCACTAGATACGGTGCCCTAATCTGCTTTGGGCCCGAGGACAGAGCCAGCCCCATTGCTGGCTGCTCTGTGTGAAACTTTAAGGATGTCTTTCACTGTTTAGTGAGTAGAGAGGTAGAACATGCTGCTCAGCTAGATGGAGAGAAAGAGGAGCTGATATGTCATCCTGGCGCTAATTCCTAATAAAAATTGTGGAAGCTGACAGAAGAACCGCGAGCAGAGTTTTGGACAGCTCCACTCCGTAGGGGATCTCCCAGAGGAGATGGACTCTAAAGAAATCTTGATTAACTCGTAGAACATAATGGATAAAGCGAGGTTCAGTTTGTCTCACACACCAAACCATTTCTGTTGCCTGCTTTGCTCTTTTTAGTCCCTGGTGCTTCCCCTGGCCTCGGCAAAGCCTCTGAGACGAGCGTGTCCACAAGAGGGTACTAGGCTACAAGTAGCCTCTACAGCGGGTGGCCAGCGAAGGAGGCTGAAACTGCTGTTGGCCAGGTGGTACCGCCACACATTATTCAGAAAAGGATGTTAATATTGTCGCCTGTGAAAGACATACAGGCCAAATGGGCTTTTTATTTTCCTTGATCAAACAAAATGCCAATATGAATCAAAGCAAAGCACTGCTGTGACTGATGCCCTGGGCACTTGCGCCAGCTTCAGTCACAGCAGAGCTTCAGTACTGCCTTTGGACCCACTTTCAGTTGAAACTAATTTAGGAAAGAGGAGGCCAGGAATCACAGTAATTTTATGAATTTGGGTTTTGGCACATTTAGAGAAATTCCCCTTAATGTATTTTAAGTATCCCATTTGCTCTGAGCAATCTATTTGTAATCTATTATACTGATCCAGTCAACACAAAGCACACACGAAACTTTGCACTCTAAAAACTGTTCAAAAAGACCTGAATAACTTGTTAATGCTCTGCAAACTACTGTGAAACAGCTCCATGATCAGCTCTTTTCCCCTGAATCACAGCATTAGTGACACTAAAGGCTTATGACTTGCAAAATTGTAGTTAAAGGCACAAGCTTTGAAATTGTGGGGGTGAAACTCAAATTTATTACTATTACATCACTATATACATGTATGTGTGTGTGTGTGTGTGTGTGTGTATATATGCGCATATATATATATATATAATCAAGGGCCAAGGCCCCCGTGTCCTATGTTGCAACGCTAGGATGCAGGCTGCTCCTGAGAAGGATCTTCAGTAACGAGATTACAAAGCCCTGCGGCCCGCGAGAACATCACGGCGGTGCTAATGAAGGTCAGCGAGCGGCGGCCTCGCCCGGCTGGGCCTCAGCGCGAGCCCGGAGGGACGCGGCGCCGCCGGGGTCGCCCCGGGGGCCCCGCGTGAACCAGCCGGGCTCTCGGGGGGCTGGCGGGGCAGGTGCCGCCGTCGCGCTGCCGGTTACGGCTCAGCGCAGGTGACCGCGCGC
>VZSV01000043.1:1990524-2006914 GCA_013398735.1 Nothocercus julius
GAAGAGGAGTTACTTAACATTTGAAGTTTGGTGGAGTCTAGGACCTCAGTTTCTCTAATGGACTCTCTGGGTTTCCTCCTTTTAAATACCATTTAGGAAAACAAAAAGTGTGGGCAGTAATAGCCATAGCCATTGTGGACAAAGTTGGTGGGTATGCAGAGGAAGATGAAATACATCTTCTTGCTTCCAAATAACCCTTCTTCTGTGTATTTGAGGAATTCCTGTGGTTTTCTCTTTCGCCTCCTCTTTTTAAGTAAACTCCTCCTGTACCTTTTCATTCTAATTACAGTGTCTTAGAATAAGTAATATAAATTACTTTTTAGTTGTCCATACTGAGAAAGAGCTTTAATATGAAAGATAGCAATGCATCTCAAAGAAAAAAAAATATTAAAGGAAAGGTAATTTAGATTGCTCCAGGTGGATAAGAGTGTACACATCCTGAAGGTCAGTTGATGTGCCCGTGTTTCAATATGCTGAGATGTTTCTTCCCCACCTTGATGTGAATCTAACACAGTGTTTAGATTTAGATCCTCAGGGATGGGTCAGGGGAAATAAGACACTTTGGATTCTCTTCAAGATGGCGTTTTTCTTTAGGTACGTGTATACTTAAAGTTAGCAGTCCACATTGAACTCAGTCCATCATATTTACTTGTTTGTGCATGTGCACCTTAATTTAAGACCTTGCTCTGAGGTTTTTAATTCTCTCACAGATGTGTGAAGAAGCCCAGAGATGCTGTGTTGTGTTTCATAGGTGCAGTGATGGCACAAGAAGGTCCCTGAGTCTCAGTTCATCCCGTTGTCCACATGAGCCTCTGCTGTTTTGTCTTCAGTCCTCTTGGTTGAGGCTCTACCAGTGCATCCTCCATCTCATCCCGTTGCTGGAAAGCCTTGCACAGCAGATGTGCTGAAACTCAGCCAGTGACTGGACACAGCTGTCCCAGACTGGTCCTCAAAGGCCTGTTGAGGTTTGCTCACCACTAAATGTAGCAGAGCAGGAGAACAACGACAGGGAAGGGTTGGGACAGGGGAAGGGTTTTTGGCAGGTCAACAGGAAAGAAGCATTAGCCCCGGGTGTCATCTTAGAACAAACGTTGCCAGCACAAAACCTGTGCACAAAGCTAGGAGGAAGATATTGAGGCATTCATTTAGATTCCTTGAGCCACAATGGCTGTCTGCTTTTGTTAGCAGGCTCCCCGTTATCCCGTAATCCCTTCAGACACTTGAATTTGTCCTGCTATTTTTGCCTAGATGGTGGGGGGTGTTGGAAGGCTTTTTGTTTCAGAGACAGTTGTGGTCTTTGAATGCAACTTTTTACCCTAATGTGACAAAAAGGAGGCACAAAGCCAGAAGTGGCGTGCTGTGCTGTTTATTGCTTGATTTATTTGTGGCCGTGTCTGTCACACAGATGCCAACATGTTTTATCTTCATTTACAATAGACCCAAATGTTTCACCTGGACTGATGTACAGTCATAGGGAGAGATTCCATGGGGAGTTTTTTCTTAACATGTAGCTCATTGCTGTGATTTTTAACCCCTGCTTCCCTCACAGGCCTTGAGACCGCTTGTGAAGCTGGGCATGTTTGCAGGGAGCAGTTCAGATAATTAAAAGGAGCTGTTTGCAGTGCTTGGCTTCTGTGCAGTGGTTTATCAATAGTGCCTCCGAGAATACCTTGTGTTTGGATGAATGGCTTTAAATAGAGTGGTGAGAATCGCACGACAGACAAATTAAACAGGCCTCTTTCACAGCAATCTTTTTTTTTTTTCTTTAACATTTGAAGGCTTAAAAAATTATTCCTGAAGGTGAAAACCAGACATATTTATGGCTAAATATATCCTTATGGGTCTTTATTTATTTGTGCTCACAGAAATTAGTCGCCAGTGGTTCCTTCTAGAACTGGTGCAGGACATGGGGATGGCAGGAATTGCAAAGAACCCAGGGTGGGGGGATTATGGGCTCAAAAAGATGGTGCCAGAAGCCGGTTAGAAAACCAGCAATGACGGTGGCTCCCTGGTCTCTATGAATGAGTATCTCATGTCCTGAAGCAGAAGACATTATTCCAGTAAAACTAGAGTCCTGTCAAAAACACTCTGTACGTGTAGTCAATATAATTTTAATAATTTTCACTCACATCAGCTCTATCCTTCCTTCCTACATGCCAAATCTCAGTGATGTGCTACTCTAATTTCTACTAGAAGTCTGGATATTGTTTAAAATCTTTCACTAATTTTCAGCTTAATTGTCTGCTATGATCCATTCATTGTGTGCAGAATTCCCCATTTCCTCTTTTTTTTTCTGTGCTATTGGCATTATTTAAACACTTTCCTGTACATCCCTGTGTTACTCTCTTCTTTACATAAAACAGGTAGGGGCACTGAGGGCAATGGGAAGATGTATGAATCGCTGTTGTCTATGGCATATGCAGCCTGTGAACTTTAATCTTGAAAGCCTTTATTCTGACCCTTTCCATGAGCAGTTCATTCTCATAAAGTTATGTAAAGGAAGCTGATTTTGCCCCTTTGCACACAATTTTTTGGAACATATTGCCTCTTGAATGTTATTTCACAGAAAAATCTCATATGGATCTTAGGATTGTATCTGTAAAAAAAAGATTCTGCCTTTCCAGGAACCTTCCATCCTGAAGAAGTCAAAGGTGGTATGTTTTGTTTAAGCACAAACACAGAAATAAGTAGCAGTCATAGGTGTGTGTGCCCTTGTAAGACAGGGGATTAAGTTAAGGGTTATTGCAGTATTGAATTTTCACCGCTGATGGGCTCTTTGGTGATGTCTGAGCCAGGGATATTTGAGCCGTGGAGTAATGGGCAAGTCACACAGTAGGTTTGATACTGTTGTAAGTCATCTTGTTTTATACTTCACCTGCAACAAATGAGTTTCTGATGCAGACTTTGTTAGTACAGTCTGGGATGAGTCTGGCGAGTAATGCATATGGACCGAAGATTGTAGAGTAGCTGTGAAAGCATTAGGAAAACAGGAAAGAAACAAGGAAGCCCTAATGGCTTGGTGGTATTTTCCTCCTTTTTGTTCCCTCTCCTCTGTTTTGCAGCCGTATCACAAAGAAATGAAATGAGAATTTGGTTCTGGACGAGCAGCTGCAGAAACAAGTCTTCCTGTGGCTGTGTGCATGCACGAGACGCTGCGATAGAGCTCTCTCCAAAAGGCTTTTCCTAGAAAAAAATTCAGTTCGTGCATACGTGTACTCCCCGATGGTACCGCGTGCTGTTAAGCATTGGTTTTCCATTGTTCTTTTATTGAGAAGCAAGCAGTAGCGTTTCAGGATGCCTCTGCCTTTATACATAGCCCCTATATTAATTAGGTGATAGGTGACAGTCTAGTGAATATGTGGTTTTTAGTGTCAGTCTTTCTGCTTCCCTGGTTGTCTTGAATTTAAATGGGAATTCTATATACACCCCGGCCCTGGGAGCTGCCAAGCACCGACTCAGCAGCACTGCCCAGCTCCTCTCCTGACCTGACCAGCAGTATATAAGAAGCCAAATGAATATTAATACGTTCCTGTCTACCAGCAGCTTGGTTTACTTGTGCCCCTTTCATCTTCTGCAATGAAGTATGAGCTTTCCGGCCGGATCATTAATAAAACAGCCAGTGGGTGATTTATGTCATCCAAAGTACTCGTTGGCCATTGTGTCTCCAGTGTCAGCAGTGAATGGCCTTTCTGCTGTTGTCATGGTCTCCTCTCTAGTAATCGCAAGGATCCAGGAGGATGCAAAGGACTAGCATCGTTTGGAAGTTGCTTATCCCAGGGCTTGCCCCTATTTGTTCTCATTGTGCCATTTTCAACAGAACGCGAATCCTCTTTTCCTGGGAGACACCAAGACCTCTTAGGTTCCTCTGTAAGAATGTGGAGACCTTGTCACATCCCTCATGGTGCAAGGGAGATGAGACTCTCCAGGAGCCAATGCGAAAGACTTCTTTTTTTTTACTTTCCTTTTTTCCCCCTAGACTGCTGAAGATGGATAGTGTCCGTCCTTCTTCCTGGCCTGCAGGCTGTCTTACTAACCAGGTCTGATGTCATGGTAGGCTCTGAGTCTTGGCTTTGTTTGGGCTTCCATGAAAAGAAATGCTGATAACCTGCCAGACTTGGGAAAATATTAGAGTAACTAAGTTGCTCTGTAGTCTCATTTAAATATAACCAAGCAATTCTGTTGCAGTGAGCAGCAGGACATAATCACTGACTCTGAAAGGAGGGTTTGTTAAGGAGAGCAGCCTTGCTCTAGAGAGCCTCAGGACCAGTTAATTGCTCTGAATTTGGGCTGCAGGTTAATTCAGAGAGCAGGCCTAGAGGTAAATGTGTTTCGTATTTCTTAGGAGTTAATTTGAACTCAATTCCTCTAAATTATGTTTTTGCAGTAGGCAAAGGGCAACCTGTGGTAAAGCATGTAGAAGTATAGTTTTTAGAGTTATTTTGCCCCAAATGTCTGTTTTACTTTTGCATATGTTTGTTCCAAATTCTTCTTTGGAAAAACATTTGTTTTGGCTAAATAGTTCCACCATGAACTGGGATGTGGCAAAAAGTGTCTTGACACAATTAGATGCATAAATTCCTAAAGGAGACCTGAAGACAGCAAGTTATATATAATAGGCAACCAGATTTGGTAAGAAAAATGTGAAAAAATAAGAAAAAAATGAGAAAATTTTGATAAGAAGACTGCGTTCTCCTGCTCATTTTGGTATAGAGTAATCCTCACTGCTTGCTTTCAGCTATTAAAAAAAGCGGTAACAAGTTCTTGTTTGAGGTAGTTGGTTCCTTGTCCTGTGATGTATTGGAAACTGTGCGTGCTGGTTCCTGCCAAACTTACCAAAGCAGATGTAGAAATCGTTGCTTGTGGATACAGCCCCGCAAACGGATGATTGCAGGTCAGAGGAGGCAGGTACACGCGCTCAAAGACTTCCGTGCAATGCGCACTTGCATGTGTGCACATTAATTTTCCTGTTTTCCCCTTGGGCTTTCTCTTCTCCTGGCTTCCTTTCAGGCACATTTTTGGCCGCTGCTGTCAGAAAATTTGCCCCTTCATTAAGATGCTCAATTTAAAAGACACTGAAAAGCTGAAATAGCCATTTCAGCTGGTATAACCAATTACAGATATTTCTTGACAGCAAAATGACAACCTCAGCAAAGCCGGGACAATTGCTACGTAGACGTTAATCAAGAGGGACACGAGCAGGTTCCTGAATTATTAAAAACGCAATAATGTTTCTGAAGCCTTGCTATGCCCTGATGAACCCTGTTTAGGGAGCAGATTTTGCCTGTCCAAGCCTGGCAACGTTCTTTATCTAGTGGAGCGGAGCGGGAGCAGAGGGGTCTCGTTTCCTTGCCTTTCATCCGCTGGAATCGCTCTCCAGCTTTGAATTTCCAAGGCTGTTTCACTGCTCGCGCTCCTATCCCCGCTCCCACCCTTCTGCTTTGTTTGCCTGACAAGAAGAAAAGGCAGAAAGTGAAGCGTGCAGCCACTTTTTCATCATTTTCATAGGCACAGACAAAGTCTGTCTTGCTTGCTTCCTACCCCAGACAGGCTGCTTATAATTAGCCTTTCCTGCTGTGGTTGAAGCGGTGTTTTCAGAGGAAAGCTTTTGTGGTTTCTAACTAGCAAGAGTGAAAAATAAAACCAATGAGATCCATCATTATTGGGGGGAATATGTGCCAGCCTAATAACCCAGGGAAATAATTTCTGACAGCTAGGTTTATCAGAAATACTGCATAGAGCAGCACAGAGACCCTGTCCCTGCTGTACAGAGATCTGTGTTTGGCGCCTTGCAGCTCAACACAGAATTAAAATCTACTGAAGGAGGCAGCGTGTCGTGGTGACACCAAGGGGACTGGCTTTGCTGCTGCAGTGGTGGGTGGTGTGAGCTGGGCTGCTGCATCTCTGCTTTTAATTGGAGAAGCACCCAAAACTGCAGAACATGGGCCTGGGCTGAGAGGGTATTTTAAGTACTCCTGAAACGGGCAGTACTGAGTTTTTGTGTTTTGGCCAATAATCAGCTCTAGTCTTGAGACAGAGAAGTGGTAGTAGTGAAATAAAGGAAGTTTCCCCTCTCGCTGAGGAAGTCTAGAGCGCTAAGGGTGTTGCAGAATCTTCCTGGTAAGAATTTTAATGCAGCTGCTTGGTGGCAAGAGATGAAGTACCTGATTATTAACCTTTTAGTCTAAGTGATGAAGAGAAGTTATTTCTGTCACTGTTCTTAATTCTCGCTAGGTCATTATCCTGTCTCATAATGAGCTAAGATGTGATTTGGCCTTCTCTAACCTTGCAAAGCTTATTCTCTTGTTGTTTTGCATTGGAAAAGGAAAGAAAGAATATCGTAAAAACACCTACATAGAGCTTGGCTACTCCAGTCTTATTGTGTTGGTGCAGCCAAAGGGCTGAGTCCCTGTGACTAAAGCACTGCGTTTTCCCTTTGTCTGTGTTCGGACACTTGGGTACAGAGCTGGTTGTGTTGAGCTCCAAACACAGCCCACGTGCTCGGAATTTGAGACACTTTTGCACACAGTAGGAATGACTAGCATATTATAACTTAATCCATTTGTGTGGAAGCTTGCCCTTCCCTACATATTTTTGCTATGCAATAGATGCCTACAATTGTTTTCTCATATTTAATAGGTATAATATGAATGCCATTAAATCTGACTAATCGACTTTTTTGGTAACCAGAGACAAGTTTGTTTTTTCCTATACAGTACCCACAAAACTGCAATTTTAAGGTCCATGTCTTACAGAAAGTCATCTCCATCTAGAGAACTTGTACCATTGCTGAACTGAGAAATGCTGCAGCTTTGCTTGTTTGTTTTGGAGGGAGGGACAAGGATATAAAAAAGAATTTGACTTATTTAAGCTGTCGAGATTCAAAATTTGGGAAAGGTGGCCAGTGCTGTGCCTGGTATTGCTTGTTTTTGTTGCACTAATGGAAATTCTGTTGTAGAGTCAGTAAACTACACAACAGATTTACCGCATAACTGAGTTTTAATTGATCCTTTTATTATTATAATGATGGAAGTAATGCTCTGGTAATTTTTTTTTTTCTAATTGCTGATTTTGGTAATAAAAACCCAAATGAGCTTAGATTACAAAGATGGAGAGAGACACTTGGTTTTCATGGAAATCAGCTGCCCTTCTATTTTAAGATAACGGGGTCCTCTCTCAACCTTGGATGTTGCTCCTGGACTTGTTTCCTACCTTTTGTCATTACGTTGGCTCTCAGCCTTGCAGAGGAGGTCCCTTTTTAATATAGCTACTAAAATCCACCACCGCAGAACCTTTCAATCCAATTAGTATGGCAGATTAGTTCCTGACTCGCTCTCCGCAGCTACAGCACTTGTGAATCAAACTGCAAGTTTTTCCTTGACTTCAAAGGTTTTCTTTTTCTTTGGCCTTAGCTGTAACTTGCTCTCACTGTTGCTGAGGCTCTCAAATGTTAATGATAACATAACACACCAGCCAGGCACCTACTGATGAGCTGTGTAAAATGAAACCTGTTGTAAAATTTTTGGTGGAAACAGAGTTTCACTTCCCTGAGCTCCACCGTGCTGGAAAAGCAGGAATACTACCTTTTGCTGTAGCACTGCCCAAAGGCACATCCCCTCTTCTCCCTGCCCAGCAATAAGTATCATGAACAAAATACAAGAACTTGTAACTCATTCGCCTATTTGAGGGCAAAATATATAACATAATAATTGTTAACCCTGATTACAGTCTAGTTAATGTGCTGAAAAATCCCGAGGAAAATAATCTCCTTGTCAGGAAAGGGTAATAATCCTCTAATTCTAGAAATGCCAGTTTTATAACAACTGGCCTTGGACTGATGTAGATGGTTGATGAGAGAAATCTCCTGGATAGCAATTCTCCTGGGATTGGGGTAGGAATTCCAGACTCACCGTTCCCTGGTGTCCAAGGAGGTCTGTGCATGTAGCTCGTGGCTTGGGTCTTTCTGTGACTGCAGCACTTGGCTACTATCTCACCCATTTTCCCCTGAAGTCTGTTTAAAGATTTCCTTGGCTTGCATGAAGGAGAAAATATGAAAACAAACAAACAAAAAAAACTTCCATCCTGACCCAAAGGCCTGGAAAGGTCACACAAGAAGGAACAGCAGATGTTGTCCCCTACTGTCCTACTTGTGCCCTGGCTCAAGCAGGAGCTGGAAACTTGATTTCTGAGCCAGTTTCTGCTGTAATTTCTACTGAAAAGTCTCGGAAGTTGTTGGTGCTGAATAGGCTGTGAATATATTAATTCAAATCTGTATTTGTGCTCCGTCCTCTGGTATAGGAGCTGAACGTCTGTTTTGACTGGCAAATATCTCTCAGTTGTATTCACAGTTATAAAATGGGAAAGTTTGTGGACAAAAGACATATGTGGGCAAGGTCTCTCATACCTTTAAAAATGTGCAAATATTTTTATTACTGGAGGTAGCAGGAAATGAACAAAATGTGCCAAAATATGTAGAATAAATTTCCAGTGCCACGGGCATTTTTATGATGAGTATACCAAATTTATAGCCTGTTGAGGGGAAACTGAGTTTTGCAAACCTCTTTCATTGTCTAAGTTTACTGAGGATTAAATACTAAATGAAAAGTGAGTGCTGGGAATGCAGCTGCAGCAGGAGCGGAGCTGTTCCCTGGCAGTGCTACAAGCGGCTCATGTTTTTAGCCAAGGGTTTGGAGGCATTTTATAAAGAGGCATTTAAGTGTGACCTCTAGGCCCCTGTGGAGAAGTTGAGATTCACCTTTTACAGCTCAATAATTCCCCAAGTCACCCAAGGCTTCTGGTGACATTTGCTACGTTTTGCTCCTGTAGGTGACCCGCCAGCATTAGCGTTCATGGAGAGGCCGTTTCAAGAGTCATGGCTTGGTCCGTGCACTGAGCCAAGAGCAGCCGGTAACTGCTCCGTGTCCCTGAGGTCTCACACCAGCCCCAGCACTTCTAAGTGCTACAAAACCCTGCCAGAGACTGTAAATCCTTCAAGGGGGAGGACTCTAAATCCCTGCAGTAGATCATGCCATAAAAAAGTTATAATGGAAAAAAAAGTGGAATAAACATCTGCCCATATATCACTGAGCACATGTATGTGTGTGTGCGCGTGTGTGTGTGTATATATATAATGTTTCTGTAGTCTTTCTGACTCCCTGACTCCCATTATTGATATATACTCACATAATTCCAGCTTGAAGCAGTCATTAATTGTTCTTAAATCCTCAAAGGCATCAAGTGCTCCTTTTCCTGCCCAGCCCGGAGTGGTGTCTCTGATGGGGCGATAGCTGTTGCTCCCCGATGAAGCTACGCTCAGTGTTCGGCTCCGTCCATCTCGGAGTGTGCCGGGAGCTGGCGTTGCCATCAGGATCAGCCCTGGCTTATAGCTTAATAATTTAAGAAAATACAAAATTTTCCCATTCTGTTGTTTCCATGACCTTTTTTTGAAATGCTTGCTTTACAGTTTAGGAAGTGCTTAAATTGAATTATTGTAATGTGTTTTTAAAACAGTGTTTTCCTTTCTTTTATGCTATAATTATCTAATCAGCCTGTTTTCACAGGATTGTGAGCCACATGCTTTTCCTTGTTTTGTATTCATTTAGTTTGTGTTTTCTGCTGGGCGTTTATCTTTACTGTGATTTCCACTAATTTGGTGTCCCTAAGGGTAGTTGTAAAGAAAACTGCAAAATGATTGCTTATTTATTTATTTATTTATTTATTTTTAAGGAAAAGGAAGGCAAACAAATGGACCATTGCTCTGTTAAGTGCATTTTGCACGTTTTTCCGTTTTCTTTCCATTTTTCCACGTTTTTCCAAACTCTGTTTGGAAAGTAATTTTGCAAGCTCTTGTTGGCCGGCCTTAAGCTGAGTAGGTTTTAAGTAGTTTTATTTTCTTTTATTTATTATGGTAAATAAATGAGTCTTCTCCAGCCTATGCACATAACGGTATTGCCTGTTACCACAGCAGAGTGATGCACTCATAGCTGCCCTGCGGGATGCAGCGGGAGTGGGAGCGACAGGGAATCTGTGGATCCCAGAACACGCTGTAGATCCTGAAGTCCTTCCTGTTTTTTGGAAAGCCCATCCTGAATCACGACAGGGTAAAGGAACTTCACAGCTAGCAGCTGTTGACAAGCCAGTCTAGAGGGTCTAGAATACCTTAAATTTGCAAGTCAGACATTTTGGCATGTTTAGAAGTGTAATTTTTCAGTTTCAGGCTTTCTTTTGTACCATGGGGATAGCGTTGATTAGCTTTTAGGGGCCATTAGTTCTTGGCAGAAGAGTCCTTTGCCTTGGGATCTCATTGCCTATTATCACTGACTGTCTCAAAAGATGCCAGAAACTGCTGAATTTGGCTTCTGAGAAGTATTTGCTTCCCTGCTGCTCCCAGTTCTGCATGTCTTTCAGACCTCGACTCACTTGACTTCTCACTCTGCCCAGTTGGAGAAATTGGCAGTGACAGGAAGCAACAGTCTCCTCAGTTGGCAGCTCTGCATTTGGGATACCTGGGAATCCCTCTGTGCTGTTGTCAGTAATGCGATTGAAAACTTGCTGTCAGCAAGATTATGTCTTCTTTAATGGGAGATGATGGGGAGAGAGTTCAGCAGGTGATCTGGGCTTAGGGGAAGAGGAAGGAAAGAAAAGGGAAGAAAAATTTGCTCCCAGATGATGCGAACAAACTTTTAAGGTCAAGTTTGTGAATGTACCTCAATTGCACTGTTTAACAGAGAGGTCCCTTGGAAGGGTTATGGGTGAATCTATATTCCAATCCTTTTAACTCCTCTGAAGTAAGTTGACTTCAGCTGAGTTTTATGACATACAGATATTGCTGTGACTTTAATCAAGCCTAAAGTTTCTGTTCATTTAGAAAAACGGGCCATAGGATGGGGAGCACATTATGGTCTCTATTGTAAGAGAGCTGGTATTTTGGTATTTTCTTTGGTACTTTCTATATTTGGTATTTTCTTTTCCTGGTTGTGTTATTCCGTTTACCCTTCAGCGAGGGTAAGTGTGTTATACTGGTTGTGATAACCTGAGCCTTGGCAAGTCCGGGGAGAATTTCATGTCCTTGTTCAGCAGCTCCTACTTCTGAGGCTAACAGCAGCTTTCTGGGCATCCCTGGGAGACCACCTGGGGTTTGACCATTTCAGCTGAAGCTGCTTAACTGGAATGTGGTAATGGTCTTTTTGGAAGAGCAGCATGAGAGGCCACGAGGTGCATCTGGGTGCAGAGGACACCCTTGGTTTCAGTTCACCGAGCCCATCAGATTGGGTTGCTGACAGATGGAGTGAATGGAAGTTGGCTGCATCGAGAGACGGTTTTTACAGCCAGAAAGAAATCTGAGGAGACAGACCCAGCCTGACAGAAGCTGGGGAAAGGGCAGAGGGTATTTTGTGTCGGTGAGCAGGGGATGAGTACAGCACAGTGCTAAATTCTTTGAAAATCAAGAAAATCACCTTGGTAGTGCAGTGCTTTGGGTACCACTTGTGGCAACTGGAAGCCAAATTAAAACACGGAGGAGGGAAAGAGGAGCGAAGTTAGTACAGAGCTGCCTTTGGCGAGGGTGTGGGATACAAAGGGTAGTTATTTAAATGTTGACTCCCTTTGAAATCTTTAGTAGTAAGCTCTTGCCCCAAATTTGAAAGAACTCCTGGGAATATGAAATGAGCTGCTAAAAGCCAAAGGAACCTGCTTGATGTTGCTTTTCTTGGATCGAGTCTGGTGCATTGTCAGGCGCAGCCCAGATGTGGGATTTCCTGGGAGGAGTTTGCAGACCCGGTGACAGTGGCTCTGACCCTGTGAAACCCACCCTGTGGCTTTGGGTCGCCTGTTGTAGCAGGTCTTGAGCTGTAGCCCCAAGAGCTGCCCGATACTTGGCTGTAAGAGCAGAGAAGAAAAAAGCGAGGTGGCTTCTGGAGGAAAAAGCAGTCTGTTGTGGGGAAACCCAGCGGTAGTTCTTATAGTTCTGGTATTTTGTGGGGTGCCTGCTCAGCCCTTTCCCCCATCCTCTGCCAGGCATTTGAGCTCCAGGAAGAAAGCCTGCAAGCCAAGAAAGTTCAAGTATAAAATTTCAAGTTTTGTTAAGGTAAAAACCTGTGTAGGAAGTGTACTTTCCTTTTGTCAGGCTGTTTCATAAGACTGGCAGGATGTTTCTGAAATGCTGGCCCCGGGTTACTGCCATGGGAACAAGCCCAGCTGTATCCCTGTGATTGCTCCTTGCTGTTAAGTGTTATATTTTGGGGTTGTGGTGTTCAAATCCTGATCTGCCGTATAAAATCCCCGTGTTTATTACCAAATATGTTTGGCACAAAACAGGAGAGCATTAAGATCGTACAGCTTCTTGCGGTGCTTGATTCCCCAAGCTAGTTAACATTCTCTTGAGGTTTATTTTTTCTTTTGTTTTCTTTTTTAAAATACATAGTATAGATAATTCAGCGTGTACTATATGGCAGCAGAAACACTGGAGGATTATGCCTGCAGCAGCGAGAGGAGGACGTGGAGCTGTAAGAATTAGCAAATGGTCCTGTACAAAGGTGGAAGATACAGTTCTTTATATTCTACTTAAGGGAAATGTCACTGCCACCACAGAGCTGAACATCATGGGGACAAGTGGGGGCTGGAGGCAGCTGGGCGAGCTCCACTGCAGCCCACTCGTCCTGACCTGTCCTGCTCCTTCGGCCCCTCTGTTCACAGCGGCTTTCTGCTGCCCGCTCCATCTCATGGGTGATGGGACTGGTGCTCTCTGCAAGAGGCTAATTTTGTAGTCTGGCTGGAAGTGCTTTATAAGGTGAAGCATGTAATACTGATATGTCCTATCTCATATCACTTCTTTTCCTGAGCCACCTGTGAAAAATGCCTGTGCTGCCTCTGATATTTTCATTAAAATAGCAGCAGGTGGTAACATCAGTGTCCAGGTTACTTGTAGGAAGCCCCCAGCTTTGCAGATAGCGAGTTGAAGATGCCAGGGAGTTCACAAATACTGCAAATGCGCTGAATCTGTTCCTAACTGGTACCTGGTAAGGCCTGAGGCGGGAAAGACGCCTGCGTTACAGCTAGGGCAGGATGGGAATGGTTTCTGTTTCCATACTGCTGAGGCTTTGTTATATAGGAGAAAGTCTTGAACAAATATATGCTCTTCTAGCTGTCAGAAATCGCAAAGAGGCAAGCCGGGTTTGAGGAGCAGTTGTCTACGCGTTGGGAATATATTCTGGAGAAAAGGTTTTGATGGACAGGGGAGGACATGCAAGCTGCACATTCCAGCATTTTTTAAAATTTCATTTTCCTTTCCGAGGCCTCGGTCGCCTTTTGGGCGCCTGTGCGCAAAGCGCTGCATGGGCAGAGCGCCCGTTGCTGCCTCCTTTCCAGCCTCGGCATCTCAGACAGCTGAAATGGGGCCGTTCTGTTTGCGGGGGCCCCAGGCAGGGCCCCAATTCAGAGGATTAGCACAACTCTGGTGCCGGGTCCCTGCACCGTTTGGCCCAGCACTCGCGTTCGGTTTCCTTGCTTCTCCAGCTTGCTTCCTTGTGGAAATCTGCTTGAGCGTTCAAGTCTGCAAGAGCAAAAAGCAGGGCAAGGAACAGCAGCTCAGCGGGCTCTGGAGGGGCCCTCCTTTGGCAATGCCTTTTGGGATGCTGGGGAGCAGCTCTTTTCTCCTGGTGCCGCGGGCAGCAGGGATGCCAGGCCTTGTCCCACTGCCGATGGGCACCGATCCTCAAGTAGTGCCACGTGCGTCAACCTGGCCACGGTACGGCCAGGAATGGCCCTATCACCTGGTAGGATTTCTCTTGCAAAGGTGCCAGGGTTGTTTTATTGCAAGTTACAGCTTGATTTGATGCAGATGTTGCTTTACTGCAGAAGAAATCTGGCCAATGTATGAGGTTCTTCAGATGTTTTTCAATTCTTTATTGCTCCTCTCATACTGTAAGTGTGTTGTTAATCTGTTGCCTGTCACCTGGTGAGTCTCAGCTGTTTTGGAGGCTTTGCTCCTCTGAGTTATGGAGGTTGTTGGAAAAGCTCTTCCTCTTGCAGAGATGCTGTAGTGGATTTTAGCATAAGCAACATTGCACGTTCTGCAGTTTGGCACAGCACTTCCTGTGCATTACCCTGCGCAAGTTGCGGTTTGAATCCTCCTAAGCTTCACATCCTTCAATCCTGCACCAAACTGCTAGCTCCCAGTTTGAACAAATGAGACCAATGACCAAATTCAGGTCAAAGTTTCAGGCCAGACATCTCATGAGTAAATTATTTTTGCCTATTCTAAATCCCCAAGCAGCCTTCCTTAGGCATGGGATTCATTCCTGTCTCCAACTCGTACAAAGTCGGTATCGTTTCTCAAGGCTTTTGCATTCCATCCTTGAGCATCTAGTGTTTTAAAGGCTAAAGGGCTTACAGGTGGAAGGGATTTGTAGATGGAAAAGATTTTGCCATCTCTCTGGTAGTGCACAATTGGTCCTGACAGCATGTTCTCAGTTAAAGAAAACCTACAGACTGTAATTCTGTCATATAAATTCTCTGCTCTCGTTGTCAAACAAAAGAAAGCCATGAAGCACAAAGTAAAAAATATCTAAAAACTGCCACAAATTTTAGCAGAAATCTGGAATTAAGCCTATTTTACACAGTTCAGTGCTATATAAAATATCTTGGGTGTTTTGGGACAGATTCTTCCCAGGAAAGCCAAATTGCTTGTTCTGCAACGTCAGCCAAATGCATCGAGGTCCGCTGGCCTGCGGCACGAAGAAGGGATCAGGTTGTTCCTGGGCACTTCTGCGTCCAAGGTCTGGTTAGTCTCTCCTTGCAGGTCCTGTATATACTGATTTGGTGTGCCAGCTTGCATCCATTTTAAAATGTGCTCTTCTAGTTTGGCTGCTTTATTTAAAATACAACGTCTTGTTGTAAAGCCAGTTTTCTTTTTTTTTTTTTTTTTTTTTTTTTTTCCCCCCCCAGCAAATAAATTACGTTTCAAAAGCTGACAGCTCTTGCTTTTTCAGTTGAGCTGTGATGTTAGTTTTTGCAGTGGAAGTGACCCTCAAACTTTCCTGCTCATGTCCCTGTTTTTTGTTGTTGAACTCATTTTCTGCGGACGAGTTTTCCTCTGACTTGTGATCCCCTGTGGGACTATGACCCCTATTTTGGGAGCTCTTTGCCTGGTTTCTCACAGAAGTGCATTGCCTTTTGCAGGCTCTGGTCTCAGCTCCTGCAAAGCAGTTTTTTGGTGATACTTGCTTAAGGTGCAGAACTATGTCCAAAATCACTGCTGGCATATCTGCAGCAAAATCAGGGACTTGCTTGCTATGCTGCTGCTGATTTAGTGTTATTTCACACTGTTTGGCTTTAGTTTGAAATGTCAGCCCTAATCAAACACACAGATGTTCCCTGTTGATTGTATCTAAGGATTCCTACCTGAGGAGTTTGTTTATAAGTGCTATTTGTGATTCCTGTTCACGTCCTGCCTGAACTCCAGTGAGGATATCGCAGCACTGACTCTCTCTCCCTCCTCTTTCACTAAGGTGAGATGTTTTCTCCGGTGCTGAAACGCTGTCAGCCCTCTGTGGGGGCAGCCTGCCCGGCTGCTCAGCATTCACCCAGCTTTCCCTGCCTTGCTAATTAACAGATGGCTAAAATGTCAGGAAACTCCCCAGCCCTCCTGCTGTACATTGATCCCGCTGTGTCCAGTGTCCCCTGGGCAAGGGGGAGCCTGTCCCTCGAGGCCGGCCGAGCCAGGGTCGGAGGGCAGTCCTGCAGAGGCATTGCCAGGGTAAGACATGCTCTTGAAGGCACATGGAGACACTGGGAGCCTTTATAGAAGCCTTCTGGGGAAGAACAGGAGGAGAGGGGACATGGAGGACCTCAAAATCTGTCTGTTGTGTTCACTTTTCCTTGTTTCAGGTGGAATTTTGTGTCCTTGTGAAGTGGGTTGCCAAAACCAAACTGATGTAATCTGTAGCTGGCTTTCTGTGGCAAAGTCCTGCTGTTGCTTCTGGGTTTGACCTGCAGTATTCTGGTTGACCCCACACTAGGTGCTGGGTTGTGTTCGCTGCAGAAGTGCCCTACGTTGCCTCACCTTTGAGGTGTCTGGAACTACAGCCTTGCTCAGCTGGCCCCGAACTGGGTCTCTAGGAGATCTGCTGAGGCACTCAGAGAGATGTGAGCAGGTCTCTTAATGGTATTTCGTGGGTCTTGAATCTCACCTGGGTTGAAAAGTCTGTCTGTCCTTCTGAGGGAGGACACTAAACAGAAGTTAAAAGACAGAAATATTAAGGCTGCTTGATTGATTTGCACTTCATCCTGCTTCAAATTTAGACTTCTTTGCAGGAGCAGAAAATGGCTTCATTATCATAATGTGACTCCCTGCACCTCTACCCACTTCTAATTTTTTTTTCTCTCTCTCTCTCTT
>VZSV01000043.1:2006919-2085998 GCA_013398735.1 Nothocercus julius
GCTCCAAAATACGGTATTCAAATGTGTGCTCCTCCAGCAGCATGTTCAAACTCTTAGATCTTTTTCTAGTTTTAATTAGGGAAAAGGCAAGATGCAGAGCGGATTCCTAGGAGTCTTCTGCAAAAAAAAATTATTGTGCCTTGTAAAAACATGTGATTTTACTTATTGCAATTGAAGAGTCAATTAGCTGGCTAATTAAAGTAATTTCTCATTACATAACTGAATTCTGGTTCATCACCATTTCCACTTTGCAAGACTGCCCCAGAGAGCAGAGGGATTTTTGAGTGCTCTGCGCAACAAGCTGTGGAAACAGTTGCTCAGTTTGTGCCAGACGTGACGTGGAGCTTCTCATGAGCTGGGGGAGCGAGGCAGGGTTGGGTGGACCCCTCTAGACTGTGGAAATAAGCAGTGGGATTTCATCCAGAGGATTCAAAGAAAGGAAATATTCTCATATTGATATGTGTCTAGTGTCAAAGATAAGCAACAAAAGCAGGTGATGAATACTGGAGACCCAGCTCTCGGCACAGAAAATGAGATTTAGGGTGCCCAGAGTAGGGAGGTTTGAGGTTTCCTTCTGGAACATGCAGAACATCTCAAGCTCAAGTCGTATGCCGGGTTTAGACGTAGGTTCAAAGCTTATTTTCAAATAAGCTCTTAAACTGGCTGAGGAGAGAACAAGCTTCCAAATTCTAGAAGGTTCTTCCATCTAGAGAAAGGTAGACTGAAGATGGGGTTACTTTGTAATGAAGGATGAATTGGGAAAGTGCCTAGGTGTTGAAATGTTGTATGGTAACTGTAGTTGTGTGTGGGGAAAAAAAAAAAAAAACACAAATAGGAAGAACTTGAAGTGCTTTAAAATCTACTATATGAGGCTGTAGTGGGCATAGCTAAAACTGTACATGGTATCAAGCTGCTGCATCTGAAGGAGAGGAGAAGGGAGGGCTAAGTTCATTATGGGCCAGGGTTTGACAGTGAGGGAGCGTGGCAGAGGTATTTTTGGGATATGAGTACTTTAAAGCCCAGAAGAAATTGCATTTGGCAGCTGATGTGGACCTTGAAGACTGAGTGAGACGCGAGTAAAAGTGCTGCACTTGATGTTCAGCACCCCTTGCTAGTGTGGCACACCAGCATCCAGTGTGTCCTGGTGGTGTTGTGCCCTGGAACTAGGACTCAGGTAGAGCAGAAACCTTCCTGGATTTCAGAGCTGCTCACTGTGGGCAGAAACTCGTTCAAATAAGTTAATGTTGTGGGTTTGGTTAGAACCCAGGTGTTTTAGCTTACGTCCTGTCAATGACTATAAAACTGCTCAAGAGAAAATGGTCCTGTGGTTTCAGACTTGAAGAGGCCAGTTCTGTGCATGTGCCAGGGACTGTGTATGGAAAATACTTGGAGAACTGCACAACTTAGTGGGTAGGATATAGTGAGGGACAGAATAAAAATTAAAAGAAATTGGCCTTTGGTAGTATTGAGCAACTGCAGACTATGGTGGAAGAGCAGAAATAAGAAAGGGTTAACTATGGCTTTTACAGCCGAGTATTTATTTCTCATGCTTGGATTTTTCAAACATTGTATAAGACGGAAGAAGGAGAAGCAACCAGGACAGATTACCGAAGCTGGGAGGAGGATAGGAAAGATTAGGAGAAATAAGAGGCCTGTATTTAAAGTGTGTTGTGAGGAAGAAAAAGTAGTATACCGCTGTGAAAAACTATCCCGTTCATAACTGAGAGGATTATTAACAACAGACTTATATTTTGTAAATACATCTTCAGCAAGAAAGAGAACAGAAGTTGGGACATAAGATATAAGCTCTTGTGAGAACAGCAAAATACCTGGTGAGAAGGGGTTAGAAGGAAAGGCAGGAGCATAAAAAGCCCTCGGGATCCCGGAGCTCTCGTGCAGCAAGACGTAGTCGTGTTGGTCGTCTTCTCATCGCCAGATCTGGCACAGCGACACAGCTCGGTTACGGGTTCATAAATAAATGATTGGCATAGGCCGAGGAACTTCAAAGCAGCCGGTGCAGTCCTAACAGGTTCTGCCTTGATAAATAAACCATACTGGTAGTCTGGAGGGCTCTCAGTTTTCTTTTTTCCCCCGTCTTGGATCAAAGCGCCTTCCTCGAGTGCAGCGGGTCAGCTCTCCCTGCCCCTTTCCTCCCGCGCAGCCACTGCCGATGCTTCGGTGCGAGCAGCGGTACCGACGGCACCGCTCTCCGTGAGGTGCAGCAGGCTGCCGCCGGGAGCCGCGTCCTGACACGCGCTTGCAGGGATTGTTTGGTTGGTTGGTTGTTGGCCCGCTCTGTGCTGCTCAGTTGGGAGGCAGCTCTTTAGATGCCAGCTAAGATCATGCTGTTTTTCTTGGTCGACGTGAGAAGCGTCTCCTCGCGCTGTTTTGGCCGTACTGAGCATGGCCATGTTGTGGGCTCTTTTGGCTGCCTGTGGTGCAGCCTACGGTCCCCATTTGGGAGTTTTGTTCCTCGTAAAGTCGGGACATGGCGAAGTGGCAGGTAGGAAGTTGTTGCTTGTGCAGCTTGACTTTGCTGCTTCAAGCTGACAAGGATAGAGAAGTCACTGGTGGTGTTGGTTTCCTAATAGCTGCTTTTACAGCGAATCCTGTGGTAAGGACAGGTAAAATCTGTTGTGCTGGGTTAATGGAAGGAGTCCAGTCTCTGAGGGGCTGATCTTTTAGGACACACCAAGAGCTCGCAGGCCCTGCCACTAGAGATGTAAAAATTGTGCAGAGCCTGCACCTAGGTGCTTGGCCCAAAGAGCCTGATAAATATTTTAGTGTTTTGCATGTCTCATTACCAAAAACCCAGAGCCTAAATCTGTCTTCCAAGGAGACGGATCTTTATGCATGCTCATGTTTGATTCAAACACTGCGTGTGGTGTGAAAAGGGAAACTTGAAAATCAATTCTCTGTCCTGCTAGCATCCTCAAAGAAAGTCTTTGGTCACATCAGAGGCAGTCTGCTCTCTTTGTATCTTCTTTTTTTATTATGATTTGTTTGGTTTAAAACTTCATTGTCTGTGGAGACCTGTCAGGGCACTCCCTGTGCGTCTGCCTCTGCCAAGGAATAACAAAATATTCCTGCTGCGGCACCCGGACCGTCTGCCTCGGCTCAGTTTTGCTCAGTTTGCACAGCCCGTTTGGTCCTTGGCCTCTTTGCTTGTGCTGCCCCTTAGGCTGCAGATCAGCATTAATGGTAAGGTGGGCACTGCTCTGTTAGATACCGGACCAACATCACGAGCTAAATTCACGTGGGCCACCTGTCTGCTAACAAGCAATAATATTATTTACGTTTTTACTTTATATCCTTCATGATGGATCGTTATGGTTTATATAAAACTTTTTTTTCTTATAAAAAGTAACAAAATGTATGTGATTGTGAAAGCCAACGAGTGCAACCTGAAAATGTGATGGACCTTCAGCTACCAGCTTTCTTAGAGTCAAGGGAGTTTCAGAGGAAGGAAAGATGAGGAATCTCATTGCAAATAAAGGTGTTTTGTTTAGGTTTCAACCTTGAAAGTTTTCCTTGTGTTAGAAGGATGTAACGTTTAGTAAGAAGTCTTTAATGTGTGTTTTTGATCTGTCCTGGCATACTCACCTCTGGATAGGTGCATCTCTGGGCATGATTTTTGCGCACAGGGAACAGAAGGATTTGGTGTCCTATTTATGCTGATCCTCATAGGTTTTTATATGTATTTAACCAGTGAGCTGGGCAGTATGGATGTGCTAATCCATGGCTCCTGTATCATCACCAAGTTGCTTTAAAGCTGCTTTCCTCATTGACTATTTTTTCATAAGGAGCTGGACGAGGTGTAAGGGAGATTCCCCAGGCTGGTACTGAGGCTGTGCTGGGACCTTGGCGTGTGCCCTGGCTTGGCCTGGCCGCGGTTGCCCGTGCGCAGGCGATGGGCCGGAGCCGCCCAGTGAGCCTGGAAATGAAGAGCTCGCTTGGATGGGATCTGCCGGCCTCGTTTGGGTTGTTTGCAACAGAGTAAATCCAGCCTGTCGTTGTGGAAGTTAATGGGATCAGTCCTGGTGTGAGAATCTCATGTGCTCGACGTAGTCCATCTTTTGCCATTTCAGGCCCTTAACTCTTTTCTCATGTATTTCACCTCAAGAATGCACTTTATGGAGACCCAAGAATGCACTTCAAATTTATTGTGTCTCACAACTACAAAATGCCATCTGTCAGCATGGTGAAGGCAGCAAACCTGGCGCTGCTCAGGTGAATTAGCAAACAGCAGTTGATTTGGAAATGGGGCACTTAACCATCCTATCTGTGTTAGGATTTCTTTTTTTCTGCAGATTATTAACTATATAACATATACAGTAATAATCTATAACTATAAAATGTATCCAGTACTTTTATGTTTAGAGAGGAAGGTCAATATCAAATCACCTGTGGTTAAATAATTGTGATATTGTGGTGCGAGGCAGAAAGAAGGAAAGTAGCTGCACATGAGTGATGCTGCCCGTTAAACAACATCAGGCAGAAGAGGGGGAGGGAGTGCAGGTTACGTACAGGTGGATCCTCCCTAATCATGTTTTCTAGGAATAAAACCTCCCCTGCAGTTTGTCTGGTGGGTAGAGTTGGGTCCTTCCTAGGGATACTGAGGTGGCATGAGGCTGGATTTGTCCCAGGGTCACTGAGCTTCACTCGTCACACTGGTGTTTTTCAGCGGCTGCTGATTTAGCAGAGCTTGGGCTGGTATCACTCATCCCTAAATCTTGCAAAAAAATCACAAATTAAAAATGTTTTGGTTCTGTTTCTCCGCTAGCCAGTATCAGCTCTTTAAATCAGCAGCTTGTGGCTTTATGCAAGTGCCTGAAGTTCCTCTTGAGCTCCCGTTCGGATCCGCGTGCTCGCCACAGCTCAGCACAGGGTCTCACTGCCCTGCTGGGAAGTGCAGATTTTCCGGAGTCAGCTGGAGGAGACGTTTGTCAGCGGAGAGTGGAGGAGTGAGGAGAGGTGCTGGGAAGGCTCAATTAACATTTCGCTGCAGCACTTATAGCTCAGCTATTAGCATATCTTGGGAACGTGAAAATGAACAGAAGTATAAATAACACAATTTTATAATATCCATGATGATCCAAAAAGAAGCAAACGACAGGAAGGGGCTGGGTAAGTTAGAATTCAAAATCATTTTTATGACTGAATCCCAAAAGTTGCTATTTAAAAAAAAGAAAAAGAATAAAATATTAACGATCCTTACTGTTTCTTTAACCCAAGCAACACTTAGAGAGCAGTGCTGCCTCTTTCTCCTCATGCCGACCGCTAGTTTCTGCAACAGTAATTGGGAAAACTCCTGGCCAAGCCCCCCAGGCAGAATCCGTGAGCAGAGGCTGGGCACCGTGTCCCTGCAGGCATCTTGCTGCCCCCAGGACAGTCGCGGGCCCCGCATACCGCAGATTCAAACGTTCTCCAGCGCACGGGAGCAGCGGCCGCGGGGCTCGTTGTCCCGCACGGGGAACGCGCCGTGCCAGTGGAACGGCCGATGAATCTAACACTGTTTCTTCAGGCGAAAGCCGCCGTGCTGATTGCAGCCGTTCGCTTCCTGAGGGCTTCCGAATGGTGCGGGTTAGCGCCAGCGAGGTCAGGGCACCCAGCGTGCCGAGCGGCCGCCGGAGCCTGCGGTGCCGTGCGGCTTTGGGATGGCCGGAGCTCTGCCGGGCAGCTGGGGGCTAGTGCACAGGAAGAGCAGTCGGTGCACGGGAAGAGCAGCTGTGTCACCCTGCGGGGTGCTGTGTGTCCCTGTCCCGCCGTGAGCCGCCAGCTCCAGGCACTTACTGCCCGACTGCTGCAGTCACCCGGCACTCCAGGGGCTGCTGGCTCCTCAAATAAACACTGCCCATGTAATTAGTATATGCAGCAGCAGCAGGCTTTAATTATATGGTTAACTACACAGGGATATGGGATTTGTCACAGGGGATCAGCCTACTGGCCCTTGGTGGCTGATGTCCTGCCTCCAGCAGCGATCGGAGCTGGATATGTTCGTGCACAGCACGCAATTTCTTTTTCCACTTGGAAACAGCAACGTCTCCCCTCTTGCTTTGTTGCAATCGGTACCCAGATGAAAAATTGCTCCTCCGTGAGCCCTTTCACTTTGCGGTGGCGCAGGTTAATACAGTGACTTTATATTGGATGGTGTTTCCTAGACAAGGGATGAATCCTCTGAAGAAGGTGAATAAGCTCTGTGTTGTTCCCTGGTGCTAGCAGGAGACCTGGAGAAGTCTCCTGTGGAATTTGCTGGGGTTGGTCTGTAGTTTCTCCATGTCTTTTGGGGCTTTCTGCTGTCTGGTAAAAATTTATTTACTAGGTGATGATATGGAGAGCTTCAAGACTTTATATGTTCCTGTCACCCTTTCCTTTTCACTTTTCCATGTGAGTAATTCCCATGCAAATCAATCCTGCAGAGTTTTTTTTTTTTTTAATCATTTAGGAATGTTACTTTTTTAAATTATTTTTATTTTCACTTCCCATTCGATTAGATGCTGCCTGTTGGCAACTGGTTATACAAGTCTGCTGTGGAGAAGCCTAAAATGGCAATCTAAAAATACAGTTTGGTTCCTATGGCATGAAGAAGGCGCCGTGCACCCGATCAGTGTGAGCAGGGGTGCACGAAAGGGAGGAAGGGGGAAAAGTCTTCTTGCTGGTGGCAGTGTCCACGCACGGCAGCTCTTTGTGCTCATCACGCACACGGTGCCGATGGGGAGAACTGCTGGTGCTCTGGCTCCGGGACCGCTTTGTCCTGCAATTCGTAGGAAAAAAGGTGCGAAGCAGCAAGGGCTGAGAGATGCTGGAGGGTCTCGGTCTGCTGGCTTAGGACTTTGTCCAAGTTGGAGCCTCCTGCCATGTGGAAGTTTGCTCACTTAGCTATGCCGTTAGCAATATGGGAAAACGTTCTCCTCTGAGCCGGGAGCTCTCAAATTTCGTTCAGGGAGGTCACTGAGTGTGTGAATTCTGTCCTGTGTGACCAGTTTCACCTGTGCCTGTCTGTGAGCCTCAGGCCAAGGCTGTGCGGATTCAGGTGAGTCGGTATCAAACCTTGGCGCCTCCTGTGGAGATATTGACAGAAGAGGAGCATCACTTCTCAAATAGTTTCTGCCATTTCTCCAAGAGAAATAGAGGGTTTTTTTTTGTTTTTTGTTTTTTTTTTTTTGTTTGTTTTTTTTTTTTTTCTCAAGAATGGGACACCTGCAGAGCTTACACTTTCCTGCTGATTTTTGTGCATCTGCACAAGAGCTTTTGCAGGAATATAGATGTTACAGTAAAGCTCACGTGACCGGGCAATTGGTGTTTCTCAGGTGAACAGGAGGGGCACAAAGCAGTGGCAGAAACTCAGGTTGTGCCAAGGGCACTGCAGGCTGCTGGAAACCGAGCTGCTCCAGCCCCTCCACGAGGCTGCAGGAGACGCTCGGCGCAGTCAGGGAGCAGGAAGACTCCTGGTGAACGGCAGGACTCCTAGAGGCGAATTCCAGTAACTCGGTGCCTGTGTATCAGAGGATGTTGTAATCCAGCCTAAACAAGTGTGGGGCCTTATCTTATTTTTCATTCTGAATACTGATAAAGGATTTAGAGATCCCACTGAACTGAGATAAGCCTAATAGGAATTTTCTTCATTAGTCATTACTCTTTTTGACCCTAACTAAATTGGAAGGGGGAGGGTGGAAAGTGAGGTGGGAAATTTTCCTTCAAAACCTGCTGTGCTCCCACGATGGAGCCCACATCTCGGGTCACAGCCCTCCCGTGGGATGTTGCAGTTACCTTTGGGGCTCCTACACCCGGATCCCTGAGGTGCCTGTGATTTAAGAATGGACAAACCCCAGAAAAAAAGAAATGACACTGATCTGTGCTCTTAGCGGTATCAGTTTAAGCTTACGGCTTTCTGCACACCATCCCTGGAGAGGAGGGCTGCGAATGGAAGTGGAAGGAAGGAGGCCGGATGCTCTGTCCCTATCCTTGTAGTTGCAATATGTGGGAGGAATAGGAACCATTTACCTCTCAGTTTGGTCTCTGACTTTTTTCAGAGACAGTTTAGCAAAGATGTATATTCTCCTTTCCTTTTGTAGTGTCTGGCTTGGAGGATCTGCGTAATAAACGGATCCAGCAGCATTATTTGTTATTAACATTGTCCAGAACCTCCCTCTTTAAGACCATGCTCTCAATGACTTTATATTTGGTGATATTTTCTAAGGTTTTATAAATCTAGATTCAAGTATGCTTTGCATCTGCTTCAGACTGGTTTTGTTGATAAAGCAGAAGATAAACTATTTATCACAGAGACTTAAGGAAAATACTGGCATGCTTCTGTATGTTTGTTTAGTCTTCATGGGGAAAACTGAAGTTATTAAGGGCTTGAATATGCAACTTTGCCTTTGTGTTGGGGATATGCTTTTAATAGTAAAATTTGGCCAGGTATGGACCCCTGTGTTAATCTCTATAGATGTGTGCTTAGCTCCAGTCCTGGAATTTAATTTTTCTATTGTCTTTTTTCTTTTTCCCCAAAAGCTGAGAAAAGTATTCAAGGATTTCTATTAAAAGAACATTGAATGCATAGTCAAGCAGTTACAAATTAGATATTGTCAGAACTGACAACGGGAGCTGTGCTTTGCAACCTCTAATACTATTTTAATCTAGCTCGTTATCTGCATGCAAGATATCTCGCATGTGATCTGAACCTGGAGATGGAGTTTGAGTTCTGGCTCCGTAAAAGGAATTCTGCTTTACTGGAATGGAGAAGGTACAACAGATGATGTTAACAAAAAAAAAAAAAAAAAAAAAAAAAAAAAAAAAAAAAAAAAAAAAAAAAAAAAAAGAAAAGGAAGGAATGATTTTTTTGAATTATGCGTACACACACTCAAAAGCATATACTATAAAGGAAAGCAAGCCTTTTGCTTGTGTTTCAGCAGCACATTGGGAGCAGTGGTATCAGGAAGCACCGACATGGCAGCCTGGGCGCTGTGGTCCTTGCTATAGGGTATCGTTTACCGCCCACAGAAGCGATTGCTTGCGGTACCTCCTGCTGTAACTAAGGGCACTGCCATAAATCTTGAGGCAAAAGAGAAGAAGGCAGCTCAGCAGATGTGTGCGTCTATTCCCAGGTAGTACAAACCTGGTTCTGATTTTTCCTTGCATTATGATTGCTCTGATTCCAGCGTGACATTTTATATCACTAGTTGAGAACAAAATTAGGCCCGCTGTGTTTATGCATGAACTAATGATTCCAAAGTAGATCTTTTTAGCTGTGTTGGTGTTCCCACAGTTATCCATATCCCAATTGCTCAGGAATTCCCGTTGCTGTGGCGTGTGTTTCGGCCTGCTGGGAGAGGGCTGCACGGAAAGCTGTTCTGCAGACAGCTGTTCCCCGAGCGATGAAGGAAGCTCCCACGCCAGGGTCTTCCTCGGTCTCACATGTGCAGTAATACAGCTGTACTGAGTGCTCAAATATCCAGTCCTACTGCCAGCTGCAATTCACTCTTTCTTCAGTTCTAATGTCAGTAACAAGATAATTTGTATATTTTAGCTCCCGTTATTATTACTATCAATTTGTTCCACATACTACTTTATTTTCATGCGGGATACCAGAAGAAGTTGATCCTGCCAAGGCAGACATTTCTGTGACTGCAGACTCAGATCAGTTGCATAGAGTCTGACTATGGAGGCATGTCCGTAGCGCTCAAAATGTCTAAAATTCCTGCTGCGTTGGGAAGCAGCAAAGGAGAAAGGACCTGCCGCAAATGGCGGCTGGGGGATTTTCTAAGGTGCGTTTTGTCTGTGCTCCGCGGGGGGCTGGGTCAGATGCTTTGGATTTGGGTTTGGGAAAGCAGCTTAGCTGCTGCCGTGACCCGTGAGTCATGGATCACGTGTTAGAGCTGCTGGAAGCGTGTGGGATCCGAGGAACAGGGATGAACTCGGGGAAAGGAGCATCCGCAGCGGGTGTGCGCAGAGGTGGCAGCTGGCTCGTGCAGGAGCAGGAAGCTGGGGAATCTGCTTT
Source organism: Nothocercus julius (assembly GCA_013398735.1). Classification (NCBI taxonomy): domain Eukaryota; kingdom Metazoa; phylum Chordata; class Aves; order Tinamiformes; family Tinamidae; genus Nothocercus; species Nothocercus julius. Next base: position 2,016,920 of record VZSV01000043.1, read on the forward strand.
GCCCAGTTTAGCCGAAGTGAATGGTCTGGAGGGTGATGGAAAAGGAAGGGGAGGTCTTTGCGTGCGATCATGGAGCGGAGTTGTGGCAGGTTAGAGATGGGGATGGAGCAGGAAAAGAGATGGGAGCAGGGGGTGAAGCTAGGTCTGAGGGATTTGCTGAGGCAGAGGGGTGTGTTGTGAAGAGTGATGGATTTTGTGCAAGAGCAGGAAGAAAGGAGGTTGAAAAGGAACGATGATCTTCAGAGCTGCATCCGAAGTCAGCCTTCCAGGCTCTGTGGCTTACTTGGTATAATTCTTCGGCTTTAGGCTGCATATAACCAAGCCCATTTTCCTCGGAGGAAGCCCCAACATTTGAGGTGTGTCGCAGGAAGTTCATCGCTGCTTCTCTAACAAGGGCTTCACAGCGCTCTACCTCGGAGTGAATCCCTAAGTCAGGGGTCAGAGAAGTAAAAAGCAAAACAACTCAGTGCCTGTGAGATCCCGCAAGTGAGGAGGGTGGTTTATTTCCAATGAGGCTGATCATATTTATCGTGTGGACTTGTCCTTACCTCCTGCTGACGGAGCACACAACCTGCAGCTGCCCTTCCTCTCGCTCTGGCCTCGCGTCCGCTGGCTTTGCTTCCTGCTGCACCGGGACGCCAGCTGGTTTCCCCTTGGGGAGCAGGGACTGGTGCAGAGGGACCTGGGGAGCAGAAGGGTCCTCATGTGCCAGGTCAAGTCATTCAGATTCCTCTTTAGTGAGGGAGTTGCAAATTCAGGGAGCCTTGAATCTTTGCGTGTGCAGAAAGGGGAGTCTTGGTCCTGTAAATGTGGATCTTTGCCTTTGTAATTCTGACTCAGGCAGACATAAGCTTCCACAAAGTTGTGCTTATTTGTAGGGCTTTGACCACAGTATGTGAGTACAGATCTAAGTTTGTGCATGTATGCACGAATATATGAGTGTGTATCTTCATTATATAATATGGCAATAAGCTGTGGAGGTGTTGTAATAGCTTTTATTCGGAATCATTCTGAACATTTGTTTAAAATGAAAATGCAATTTTTTTTGTATAGATTCAGAAGTGAAACCATTGTAATAAAATATCTGTGGAGAGAGGTGTTTTCTCTTGGAAGAGAGGCAGTCATAAGGACTGAAAGTTTTCTCGGCTTCTCTTACCCCAAGAATGCAACATGAAATGGTTTTAAGCTCATCTCCACAACTCTAAAGCACATGATGTGGTTTAATATTGGTTATTATAAAACAATATATGCAGATGTCACTGAATGAAGCAAATGTTGTTGGATTCAGCTGAAAGTCTTCTTGATGGTGGATGATTCCCTTGTTTGGATGCAGAAGTCTGCACCTCTTGTATACACAAGAGGTAACCAGGTATCTAGAGGCTGAATAATCTACTACAACTGACCAGAGGAGCTTCAGCAACTTGATTTGTCCCATATTCACCACCACTAGACTTTTCCATAGGAAAACAGTTTGCTTCTCTCCTGTTAATACAGAGAAATCCATTGATACATAGAAACTTTTCCAAGCGTGACTGCGCTTTAGTCGGTGTTTTTCTTTTCTTTTGTCCTTGCGGCCAAGGCAGTCTGTGTGCAGCCCTGTCCCAGCCCGTGGTGCCAGCACTATCTCTGAAGATAAAGTGTTAAGATTTGAAGAGCAGAGCTCAATGTTAGACTGCAATCAGTTCCTGGAGCCAGAGAAGCAGATGAAATCATCCTGGATCCTGGTTTATCTACTGCAGACAGCTACTACTCACTGCCGTTTCTTGGCTGGTTGCAAGGCGTGTGCCTCCGTTTCTTCTTCCCTGTCTCAGTAGCTCTTCCCTACCCAGAGATATTCATTGTAATATCAGTTCAATCTGCTAATCTTCTATTTAGATTAGTACTGGGCCTTTAAAGAGACATTGAGAAATTGGCCTAAATTTTGGATTTCCTTTCCAGACCTTGTCGGCGCAGGGCTGAGGGGAGGCCCGATGGCTTGGAGAAGCCGTCAGAACAGCAGCTCCCCAGGGAGCTGCCCTGGCCTTCCTGCCCAGCACCATGTTGCAACACTGAGAACGTCAGCTCTGTGCCCGTGAAATAGCATTTCCCTTCCTCCCGTTCACATGCTCTGCCCCCAGCTTTTGCTTTAATGTGCCTTGGAGCTGCGACTACTTTTCCCCGCTGTAAACTATGACTTGGTAAGGCCCAGTATGAATGGCAGATCGGTCCTTTAGATGGATGCGTCAAATTTCCATTGTAACATTTGAGCTGGTGCTTGGCAATGTGGAATTGCACCTGTGGAGCTGGATGTCCCTGGGGCTGGGGTGTGCTGTTGTCTTTCCTGGAGCGCGGGCTTGATTTCCCTTGCAGCGAGCGTGCGTGGTGCCCAGCCTGAGAAAGCAAGAAATGCTAAAACTGCAGCAAGAGAAAGAAACCCACAGAGAGAACTGCTAATTACGTATTTTGACCTTGCTGCGTTAGAAATGGCATCATCCACATTAGCCACGATTCACGATCGTTCCCCGGGGCCTGACTCGCTTCTAGACAAGGAGCGAAGTCTGAGGCTTCTGTCGTGGCTGCCTGGTTAAGTTGGAGTGAAATACGTGCCATGTAATCCTCTGGACAAAGGCAGTGGGTCTGAGCCGCTTCTGCTGCCATTAGTTTCGGGTGGTTATAAGTAACTTGTGTAGCAGACAGTAAGGACGCAGGCGAAGGCTGGACGGGGATGGGAGGGAGCCGGCCAAAGCAGCCCGGCCTGGGGCCCGGTGCTGCCGTTGTAGAGGAGGGCGGCGGCGCTCAGTAAATCCTCAAAGAAATTTGTTTGAGTCCTTTGCTTTCAGCCCTGGCAGGTGGCTCCACTGTCTGTGTGCGGGAGCGGGAGCCAGGATGAGCGCGGCGATGTCGTCCCTCTCAGCGACGCTTTTGAAACCTTGCGGAGCCTCGAGCGCCTGCTTTTTGCTTCCTGGTGCAAGGCAGGATTTATCCGCAGGGGGCTGGGGATAGGTCTGGTGAAGTCTGCTCGTGCTAAGGGTGGGAAGGGAGTGGGCAGAGACAAGTGGGAGAGGAGGTGCTCTGTGAAGAAGGGGAGAACAAGTTATTTTCTGTAAATCATCTTAAATTACATCAGTGCAGTGTTTGGGAGGCTCAGAAGAGCTTGGTGCAGAGACACGAGCACGTCCTGCCCCTCTCACCGCAGCTTGCCTGCTGGGGAGATGCCGTGTCGGGAATTCTCCTGAGTCGCGTGGCGGGTCGGGTCTGTGAGGTGCGTTTGGCTGCTTAGCCTGGTTTCCCCGCATGAACTAGACTGTGTAGAGTCGCTCTCAGCGTACAGGGGTTTGGCTTTTTCACTTGTGCAGTGGGTTTGGATGAGGGCTGGGAGTTTCGGAGCTGTAAGGAGGTGGGTATCCTGCTTCTCACGTGTCTTGTTGGCCAAAAAGGCTCTGAAGCAGTTGGGTGAGACATTGCAGAAGCTGCACAGCTCCTTCTGCACAGAAGGAGCCCTGTTCCCATCTCAAGAAAAGCTGCATTCAGCTCTCGCTCAAAATCCATTCCACCAAACCCACTGGAAACGGAGGCGCAAGAAGTGCTGGCAGTGCGCACCTCGTAATTCACTTCTTGCCTTTATCCTTTAGGTGTTTGGCTTCCCTGTGGGAAGCCAGTGACATTTTCAGGCCTGAAAGGTGCTTGTGCATCCCGGCATCCTCACACTGTCACGGTCCAGTTTTCGTAAGGGTGGTGATGCTGCCCTGCCTGCGCGTGGGCAGGGGTTTCCCAGAGCGTGCCCACAGCTCACGCGCTGTCGGTTCATTGTATTTTCTGATGCTGTATTTTCCAGTGTGTTGTTTTCAAATGTGGACAAAGCACAAGCAGTCTAAGCTAATGCCTCATTTTTATTTATTTATTTAAAGTCCCATGCTGCCAACTTGACCCATTTTTTTCCATTCTACCGACTGTTCAGATCTTGCAGATTAATTAGTCGAGGAAGACGCAGCTGATGCTGGAGCGAAATCCATACCCACACATTCTGGCTCTCTGATGCCACCGTTTTTTTTCTGTTCTGGGGTGTTGGCTGTTGCTATTTCGCCGTGCTGTAACCGAGCAGGCTAGCCGTTACCGTTAGCAGTGGGTACCAGCTTCAAAACCCAGTCATCACCGAACAGAAATGCTGGCAGCTAAACCGAGAAATCCAGCCAGGAGGAAAACAACCCAGAGCATCAGCCAGCCGGCTGCTACTCCCTATGCAGTAGAAGGGGACCATGCAAGACAAGTCAGCTAAATGTTGTCTGACGTTTAAAAACAACTGTTCTGTTGTACTCGAGGATGCTGTTAGGCTGAGAAACCCCAGCCCAATGTAAATTGCTGTCAGCAAGCCTCAAAATTACTGCAAACAGGCTGAATTCAAATGTATATGGGCAGTCAGTTGTTGTATATATTGTATGGGGGTCACATCTTTTGTTTATTTGAACCCTAGGAAAACCTGAGAGCGTGCAATGCTCACACCTTGGCAAATTGTGTTACACCTGAGAGTCAGTGTAATTGCCATTTGTGTTCATGTCCTACTGAATTCATTTTCTTCTTTTTTTTTCCTCCCTTTTTTTTCCCCCCTCTCTTTGGAAATGTTATTAACTAGAGCATTAAATGCTGGCCTCCAGCGGGGCCTCTCCATATGCTTAGGACAACTGTCTGCCCTCGGAGGGAGGATGCCGATGCCGTGAGCTCCCCAGGAGGCGAAGCTCGGGCGCTGGGGAGATCCCCTCCGTTGGAGGGTTGCGGATGGAGGCAGCTTGTCCTGTCTCCCAACGCGGCTTTTGGCCGCGGCGACAAGGGCACCGTGAGCACCGACACCAGGTTTTTCTCCCTCGCCGTGCACGAGGATTGGTCTGTGGGGAAATAGGAGGGTCCTCCTGCACCTCACAAACCGCTCCAGCCCTGGGCAGCCATGGGAGCAGCTCTCCTAATGCAATTGCCATGGTGCTCGAGTGAAACTGGGCATCACCGCGGTGCTCTCTGGGGTTGGTGCTTGGCAGATTAACAGCTCAGGTAGCAGTAAAGGCAGAGAAAATTGGAGCTGTTTTGAACATTCTATAGCAAATAATATTCATCAGTTTTATCCCCATTTTGTACTGTAAATAATTCATAAGTTCCCCCTCATTTGGTACGAATGTGTGCTGTTCACAGTGATGTATTTTGAAGGACTTATTAAGAACATATGTCCATCATCTGATTCGCTCTCTTAATTCACTGTATTGTTATATATTCCTTATACGTGACCATAGCTGTCACCTAACACTCAAGATATTGTTTCTGCTTCCTGCTTGGCAGTTGAAACTTAACTGGAGAGAAGCAAATAGAGTAACAAATAGTATGCTCTGATACCCATTTTCATGAGGAATAATTGCTGCAACTAAAGGCTTTCAGGACTCGTTAAGCACTGGGCATTTGTGGAAATGCTATCTGAGTCGGCACTCAGATGAATAATGCAGCATGAGTGACTATTGCACAGTGATCTGTGCCCTTTGAGATTATGGAAATATTTGTGACCCCAATCATATATATTGTAACATTGCTGGATTCAGCTCCTTGCTATTGCATGAAGGCGACTGGAAGCAAAATGTGGTTCTTTGCCTTTGGTCATTCATGTATAGATACAAAACCACAGGAAACAATTGTTCAATGTTCCTTAAAAACTTTTTTTTTGTTTCTCTCATGTGAGGAAACCCCAATTGCCTCTGACTTCATAGACCAGAATAGCTTATGTTTGTGGTGGATTTCAAAAACAGAAAAGATGCAGCCTGTCGCATGGCCATATGTGGAAAATTTCAGCTCAAAATACGGGTTTGGTAAAGTGAAATGATTAAAAGCCCAAGTCTCAGAAACTATGATGAAACCTTGATGTGTCATCATGTATAGCAACATGCCTTTGGGAAAGCTACAGTAGATATTATATTGGCTATATTCTACATGGGCCATTTCCAACAAGTTTTATTCAAAATAAATCTATATTATGAGATACTCACTTGTTGCCTCCATACTAAGTGGGTAGGAGTTGCCTATACTCACCTGTAGTGATGGCAAGCCTTTCCTGCAAAAACAGGCCAGTGCTTTGGAAACCTCTGCTCTTAAGAGACTGTAGTTAATTGCAATGTTTCTTGAATTACCATCAGATATTAACAAATATTTCCCTTACACTAAGAGCACCTGCCATTTGTTGTCTCAAGAGGATGTTGGCTCCCTCCCCATGCAGCCTAAGCGTCTCAGAAGGTTTCGCTTCAACTCAGAACGCTGCTCAAGGCTGATTTGCACAGTTGATTTTATGCTTTATGGTCTGCTCTGCTGGACTTCCGTCTTCTGCCCAACTTTGCATTACTCGTAACAGCTCTGTAGCTTCTGCCTTTTGGGACTTCAGAGTGACCTGATGCTGCTCAGGCCCTGTAGAGTTTGGTGTTAAGTTCTGCACTGAACTCCTTTGCTACGTGATGCCCCAAAGTGTTTTCACCTCTTTATTTTCCAGCTCTTAAGTGTTTCCTGAAAACTTCAGTACGATGGATGGTGGATTTTGCTTGAGAAGCGTAGCCAGGGCAGTGCTGAGCGCGCTCGGAGCCTGCGCTCAACGGCTGGCTTCTTCTCCAGTTGCTTCCCCAGTGCCTTGATGGCTGCCTCGTTACAGCTCTCTCTTTAATGGTTTATGAAGCACACAGAATGTTATAATAACTTTAGGGCTCATTTTCATAATACTACTTTGCCATAGCTAGATAACTCTTAATTTTCATTTTATTGCTTTAATAATTGTTCTAGAAGGTTAATAACAGTAACTCGGCAGCACCGTCAGTGCCTCAGCATCTGTTTCTTGTTGATGCGTGCAGCCGTTTGCGTGGGCCTGTCCTTGGCCTCCATTGTCCATAATTGTCCAGCTTAACTCGTAAAAACAGCAGATCACAAGACTTTGCTTAAAGTTTAGTGCAAACAGGATTTTTTTTTATTTATTTCCCTTCTTCAGAAACCAAGATTGCTTTTCCTAGCATTGCATGGCAGAGTTTGCCACAGCTGTGCTGCAAGGGTCCGGGATTTATTAGCTCCTGAAAATCAAGTTCTAGTTCTAGTCTGAACTTTCCTTCAACCCGGAGCACACTGGACTGCAGGAACCTCCCCTGCCCTGTTTTACCTGTTCCCCATCAGCAACCAAGTGCCCTGTACATCTGTTTCGCTTAGCTATAGAAATCAAACTACTTATTATTTCTCTAAGTCTCGTAGCATTAAGGAAAACAAGTGGTTAACTTGACAAGATCTCATTTTCATAAACCTATGTTGTCTTAAAAATAAAGATGATAAATGTAATTTGCTTTCTTATGAGAGCTAGACCTGATATTAGGTTGACAGGTCCATAAGCACTCATTTATTCTGTTTAAATCCTGACACAACATTAGGTCTTGGTGAGTCGTTGGGAATGACACCGGTGTGCTAAGATTAATGAAAATAAACAGTAATTCTTCATCATCTCTCCTCTGCTAGTTCTTTTTAACTCTTGAGTGCAACTTACTAGCTATAAAAAGTCTATGTTCATTAACTGCTCTTTAATATCCTCGTGTGCTGAAATGGAAATACTTTATCTTCTGATGTGGAAAGAAAACCATTCTGCATTACTACTGACACTTGTGACATACTTAAAATGTCTTTAATCTTTAATTTTGCTGCCTGGAGAATTGCTTCCTGTATCATCTTGGTGTCAGACGCTGTCTTTAGAGCTATGAGCTTTCCTCTCCATTTTTCTTCTCTTTTCTGCAGATTGTTTTTTAAAGCCTGTTCTTTTTATTAACTGTGGAATGAACATCTGACAAAATATTCTAGCCCTTAAGTATGAGACAGAGATTTCAGTTCATCTTTGGATCCTCAATAGTTTTTAAGCAAAATGCCCTATATATTATGAAGAAAGTTAACACCGACATAGTGAGTTAGCACAGTGCTAAGTACCACTTTATTATCAAAAACATGCTGAGGACAGCACAACCGTCCGAGAGATGCTAATAACTGTTCTGTTATTATTAATTTGCCAGTGGAGTGATTTAGTAACAGACCTTTACCACAAAGATAATTTAGCTGCTCAATTATATCTAAATTACTTGTGCCCTTCCGCTTTCCATGCAGCCTATTAGCACATTTGTTGAAAACAGATAAAATTGGAGCATATTTTGTAAAGAAAAGCTGATTAGGGCATAGAAAATAGTTTAGTTCTCCTTGTGATTGGAGAAGGAGGGGGGAAAAAAAAAAAAAAAAAGCACTTCTGAATATTTGTATTCCTCCCAGATTTTTTTTTTTTCCTGCAAAAAGACGTTCATAGTCTGACTTGGAGGGAAGTTTGCTTTGCATGATTCACAGTTTTGGATTAAGAGCTTTCAGCCCATAACTGCTGGAGCAGCTTTGCTGAATACGGAGCAACGGGAAGAGCTTTTTCTTTCAAGTGTTTTAACGAAACAGAAGTTTCTTGTTGCCCTCTAATACGTTTAAATACTATTAAAAAGAAATCCCCTCTCCTTCAGTTAATCAGATTGTTTGCTACTTGTGATAGCAGCAGCTTGCTCATTCTGACATGGTTTGAGGGAGATGAGACCTGAATGTTTAATTTTAAGAAAAAAGAATGGCTGAAAAAAATGGGTTTGTGACAGAAAACATCCTTTGTGGTTTATGAAAACAGAAAAAAAAAAGAAAGCCACAGCAGTGAATTCTTTCCTTTACTGCTTGTCCTGTAGCAGAATGCATGAAAAAAACTTCCAAATTCATAGCCATTAATGGGCCTATATTTTCACAACAGTGTAGCTTTCCCACAAAATTTGTTGCAGAAACCTACTTTCTGATTTATTCCAAGATCTATTGCAAGAATATTTTTCTTTTTTTTACTAAAATACTACATTTTTCCACTGCTTCCCTGCAGAGCAGCCTGGCCCCTGCCAAGGCTCTGCGTGCTGCCGGCTGCAGGCAGGATCGCGTCTTGCTGGTGACACTGCCGCGGGGCCCGTGCAGGACAAGTGTCACCTTCCAGAGGGACTTTTGCTGTGGACAGTGTGTTTTTCAGCTTTTATTTCTTTACTGTGTGCTTATTTTTGGTTGAAATGAACTAGACTGTTGAGCAAGCATGACAAAAGGTCGCAAAATGTCACAGGAGATCCACGGGCTCGGGTTCAGTGCAGAGGCTGGAGAGAATTTTGCAAACTGGAGCCACCAGATGCAGAATTGAAGTGGTGGGAAGAAATATCCAGTAACTCAGCCTGCGAATGAGGTAGAAAAAGGCATATTCAGGAGCATTAGTTATGTCTGTATTAGAATGCAAATGCATGAGGGGGTCAAATCCGGTTGTTCAGGAAATCTTCCTTGGCAGTTTGTTTTGAATGTGTGACTCTTAGAAACTTGACATTCCCTTAGCATCGTAGCTGGCCGCCTCTCTTGGGTCTGCTTGAGCAGGTAGACTGGCAGGTAGTGAGGAGCGATGCCCTCTACATCTTCAGCCAAAAAAACATTGCACCACCAAGAACTGTGCTAGAGCATCCTTTCCTTTTGGAGAAGGGGCTGATAACTCGTGCAAATTTCTGACTCACAAACTCTGCTGAGGAGGAACCTCATGGCCTGGTTCTTGATCCCAAAGGTGGTGGGTGCGTGTGCAGGTGCGTGCATGGATATACACATATTTTATTGCAAAAGTAGGAGTTTGCTTCCATTTACTCCCGTAGAGGTTTTTTTTCTATTGGAGAAAAGTAATTTGTTTGTGATCCAGCTCCATACGAAGCAGTCTTTCACATAGTTGATTTCTTTATTATTACTTTGTTTTGTTTTTTTTTTTAAACCAGCTTTGGAAACGAGCTGTCAGTTGGTGTTCTGTGTAGGGAACAAAATCCTCAGGTTTGTCAATATTTTACCGTAATGTGTTTTGTTCAACGTAAGTTGAAATTAATTGCCTTTTTCTTTTCTCCATAAAACCAATTACAGTTCTGTCAGCTGTTTAGGATTAATACTGCTACATTAAGCTATTTCTTTGAGATAAATATTCCACTTCGTACCCAGGTATTCTACGTAACCTAGGCTTATGCAAAAGTTGCATCAATTTAAATTAGTTTCTCCAGTCAATTATTATGAGTTTTGTGTACATCTCCTTAATTTGAGTTAAATGCGACTTATATTGATGGAGTTTAAATAATTTCCTCACTGAAGGTAATTAAAGCATTACAAAATCAAGATTAAGAATGTCCAGTCAGTGTTTTTTGCCCAAGTTTTATTCTAAGATATTAATACTAGCTTCATTTAAACTTCCATATCTGGTGAAACAGCAAATCGGTGAGAGCCTTCAGCAATGAAGAGGGTTGGCAGAGAGGGGTGAGATGATGCTCACGCTCATGCAAAGAAACCCATAGCTGGGGTTTGAATATGAGGTGCTATTTGGCGCTGAGGGTATTTTCAGTGGAAGGACTTCAGTGATGGTGGGAAGGACACAAATGTGCCTTTTTTTTTTTTTTTTTTTTTTCCTCTCTTATTCACCAGGTGGTTAGTTATATTTTAGACTAAAACAATGAGAAGAAGTGGGTGATAGGAAAGTAAAGCCAAGCAGTGGCTCTGGAAGCGGAAATGGATCTCCATCATCATCAGTGTTGGAGGACACGGGGCTTCTCTTGATAATACAAATTTGTTGCAAGTCCTTTCGGACTTGCTGCTGTCAAGGGCGTTGCAGCCTGTCCGAGCTGCTGCTGGTTGTTGCCTCCTGCGCTGGCATCTGCTCAGGTGTTTCACCCCAGCACCTGCTCTGGTCCCAGAAAGCCACCGAGCAGGAGCTCATCCTGACAGTGCAGTCAGGACTGGTGCAAGCACGTGAAAAGGAAAAAGCCGAGAGACCCAAAGGCTTTTACAGAGTTTCCCATCTGCCAGACTTCTTTTGTGTTGTCAGAGTGAAACAAGATGCAGCTCAATTTTGCAAGCGAGTAGCCACATATAAATTAGCTATCTGCTTCTGGGGTGATAGAAAGGGATTTAAATACTGCTGTGAAGAAAACAGTGCTCTCCAATCCACAGACTCACTGGAGGCGACTTTGGCGTGGCTCAGGTGTGTGCTCAGCCCCAACTCCAGCCTATCCAGCTCACCACGAGCGGGTGCTGCGCCGAACCATCCATGTGGGAAATTAAAAGTCTGGTGGACGGATGATATGGTCGCAAGAACTCTTAATAAAACGCGTTGCCTGTAAGACTGATCTTTTTATTCCCGTGATATGCACGTTGGTAGTTTTGCAACAGCAGGAGTAATTAAAAGAGAAATACAGATTTAAGTATTTTGCATTTTAATAAAGCAAAAGAAGTAATTTCTGTCTGAATATCCACAGGGTTAAGTGGACATCTACTCTCCATTGCCTCCTGAAAAAGATGTGTGTTTCCTGCTTGGTATCGTACTTGTTATGCTCAGATGGTGATGGAGGTGTGAGTATATTAATGTAAAGCTTGAGAGCACTGAAGTAAACAGGAGTGATTTGACTTGCATGGTCATGAATATGAATTTACTGGAGTTTAGTCTAGAAAGGAGCTTTATTTCTCTTCAATGCAATGACCATTAAGAAGCACACCATTGGTCTTCCAAGTCCAAGTTATTCTGTGAGGTAATTATATAAAAAATAGGCAAAGTAGCTTATAAAAATTCTGTGTAATGTGGTATAAAACCAGAACGAGCTCTGTACATCTCTTCAAGTTCGCCAAGACAGGGAGCAATAAGGAAAGCTTAGAAATCCCAGGATAGGACAGGCACCTAGAGTTCAGTTGCTTGACTGAGCGGGCTCAGGGGGTCTGTCGTGGTGCCTGTTCGTGTCGGGCAGAGCTTGGCGCGAGCGCCGTCTCCCGCGCGGGATCCCTGTGGAAGCAGTTCATGTTGGCCAGTTGGGAGCAGATGGCGAGGCAGGATTTTTGGCACAGAGAAGGAAAAGGAGACCTCATGTTGCATGTGAATAGGCATCTCTGGGGATCGTCCTACCAGGAGGAGGATGCAGGAGGAGCAGCAGAATGGTGCTTACCCAGGTTTCATGGCGCCCTTTGCCCGGTGTGTCCTTAGCTTCTAGAAGCTGTTCAGACCTGTGTCAGGTGCAGATGCAATAGGGCTGATGAGTGTATTTATTTTAGCCAGCCAGAAAGGTGCTCCTTGTAACTTTGGGTGTAGTATTAAAAACACCTTTGGCTGCAGGGAGGTTGTGGCCTGTGCGTGGAGGGAACACAGGATTCTGCTGTGCTGAGGGCAGTGTAATAACTGCTAGAAAGAGCATGTGAGGAGCTCTTCCACATTCCGTTTTTCTCTGGTGTTGTAGCAGATGGCATTTTCAAGGAAGGATCCGAAGGCAGAAAGTGTGGTCCCTTAGTTAGGCTTATGGACTGCTCCTCTGGGGAACTAGTGGTGACATGAGAGAAAGCAAAAAAACTTCTTTGAAAAGGGACTAGGACAAAGTGAATATCAGTCCCTTCTGGCAATGCGAGGGAAGTGTCAGCTCGTGGGAGCGGGGGGAAGTGCCGAAGCGCCGGTTGATTTTTCTTGCCGTTTGTACCAGTGCTTGGATGGTGGTGGGCAGCCAAAAGGAAAGGCGGCAATTTTCGAAGAGAGAGAAAAGGATCTTGCAGCGATTTGGGCTAATGAGAATCTAGGTGAGAGCTGCTCCCATAGGAAGAGAGAGGAAGCATGGCATACTGGCTGCCATTGTGATGGGATAAACTAAAATATTGGTCAAAAAATGAGGTGCAGATGATAGACAAGTTGTAGAACATCATGGTGGTGGTAGCAGCTCGTTGCCTGAGAAAAAGGGGATTTGGAGGTAAAGATGAATGATGCTTAACACTCCCTGTTCAACATTCAGCTCCCAGGGCTGCAAGGGAAGGGCTTCAGTCCAGCTGCCTGAGCTACCTGCAAAGTAACTGGGTGTTTGAACTGAGGGGGCTGAGCATCTAGGACAACTGCTCAAGGGGCCAAGCACCTTACGCACTGAGTGCAGAAGGTGGAGGCAGAAAATATGAGGCCATGGGGGAATTTAAGAAACGATATGGATGAAGGGTAGCAGTAAAGATTCATGTGAGCCATTACTGGACTCTGAGCCATCTTCTTACATTTTACTTCCAGAGTATCAACAAATATGGAAGCAGAAAATGAAGTACTAGAAATCTTCATTTTCTTTGTTGTGATAACTCATATTTGGCTTGGAACACCAATCTTTTACACTCCCAAGAGCATCCTCACAGCTAGATGAACGAAGGATGCTCGCGGCACTGGGAGCTCTTGGTGCTCTCGTTGCAGGTCCAGCCTATATATTCGGGGCCCAACGATGCTCCCCTGCGTAAAGTTTCTCTGAGATGCATGTGCTGCCTGGTTCCCTGTAGCTTCTTAGATGTCTGGCTTTAGTTTGTTCAGATAAAACTTGACTTGCATCACGAGAAAATTGTTTCTTGGATGCATTTTTAATGAGCCCTCCAGGAGCTGGAGAGACCCAGAGGTAGTTCAGCATCTTCTGCTCAGTGCAGCTCCTTGTCAGAGGTAAATATCTGATAGTACTCAGTGATTTAAAACCCGTTGAAACAGCGATTCTATCTTTCCTTTCTAATTCTGAATGTTTTACGGTGATAATGTGAGTTTGTTTGGAATCGCTGCCCCCTTTGGCTTTATGCCGTGCCTTACTTCATAGAGCTGGTGCAAAAGCAAATGATTCCAGGTCATCTCAGACTAATTAAATGCTGAGACTTGATTGTACGTGCATGTCCGAGAAGGTCAGTTCCAAGGGTTGCCTTTGACCTTCTCCTAGGAGGGTAATTCTATCGTATCTGGCTCCTCGGGCAAGCTGTGGCTGTTACCGAGCCCCGGCCGAGTCAATCGTGCCGTTCTGAGCACACGTGTAAACAAGGGTTGCCCTGTGTATAAAGAAGATTTGGCTCTCGATGCAAAGACCACTTAAATATAATGGTGCTGAGTGTGTGCAGATGCCTGTATTAGCTCGTGGCACAAGGGTGCTGTTGCCTTTCAGGTTTCTTGGAGTTAACGTATTGGATCATCACAAAGCATTGCTGTTCTAAGATGGTAGAAATCATGCTTATAAAAGCATCGTAAAAAAGCTATAAAGACACTAACCTTTTGTTTTAAGATGTTTTTTAAAAGATAAAAACTATGCGCTCTAAAAAAGCAATCACCATTTCAGCATTGTAGGTTTTCAGGGCCGGTGAGTGCCAAGCTGCTGGCTCGTGCTGTAACCCTTCACTGAATGCACTCTGCTTGGTTCAGGTCCGAGCGTTTTAAAAGCTGAAACAGAGATTTGGTTTTGTGTCTAACAGGGATAACTTTATTTGATCCTTAAGGAAGAGAGGTTGGGGGCAGGCACAAATTTGGGGGATCAAATAGACTTGCTTGCGAGTTACCCTGGAGGGAGCCACCTCCTCAGGGTGGCCCGGGATAGAGAGTTTTGTTTGGCTTTAGAGCACCTTAAGAGGATTCACCAGCAGTCAGAGAGATTGAAAAGCAGGGAGCTTTCTAATCAGTCTTTTTAACACCCAAATAACGCGTCTTTAATTACTTGCTGTTGCTTATGCAATGTTACCTTCCCCTCCCTCCTAGCTGATGTGCGATCAAGAGGCACCATGTGGTGATAGATGTTGGTGGTTTTGGAGCCTGGGAGAAGTGTGGGGGTCATTGAGATGCTGCGGTAGGAATGAGCGCTGCCTCCTCCTAGCCCTGGCGAACCTCTTCACCTTTGCAGAACATAAACTGTGTGAGAAATGGTGGTAATCAGCAGAAATAAGCTCTCTAATTAAGTATCCTTTTTTAACAAATGAGGTTTCCACTGAAGTACAGACGGTGCATTTGGAGAAATTCTGTATTTGGATATCCTATTTTAACAAAGTAACGGAAAGGTGGTACATTTCTTGGCTTGAAGACAGTAATTAATAGAAAATATATAGGAATTTACTTTCCTCTTATACGTACTCCATAATACTAATAACTAATTAAGTATCGTGGAGTCTCTTTGTCTGGTAACTTATCCATGAGGAAACTGGGGTGGCTGTTTTTAAGCAGAAAGAAAGCATTGGGTGCCATTCCTTAATGGTTGCTGGAGTCAAGGGCAAACTGGCTGCACCTTCACAGAGTTACTTTGGAAAGCAAATTTCCAGGTCTGGGTCTTCCTGGCAGACAGGAATAGCCACTGCCATGGACCCTACAGCCTTGAGAGAGTCTTCTGGTCATCTGTCCTGCTGTGCAGACCCACCGTGATCAGACTGGCCAGCAAAATGCACCCAGCATCAGGGGCTTCTGCTTTGGACACGCTTCACACTTCTTTGTGTTTGTGTTTGTTCCGTGTTTTCCTTCATTTTCCTTACAAACGTGTAAGCCATGAGGCTTAGAAAGGCGTCACCGACTCCCTTGTTGCTCTACCCAGACAGTGTCCCTGTCCCACTGGCTCTGGCCTCGCACTGGCAGTTGGGGCACGATTGCTCATTTGTGTAGCAAAGACATCAAGGTCTCTGTTGTGGAGACCTCGTAGTCCAGGAATGCAAAGCAAATGGAGAAATCGGAGAACAGGAAAACAACAGTGATGCAAATATAAATTAATGTGGTGAGAACTGACCTTAAGCAGATGAAAATCTCTTTATTTATGTGAAAATACCAAGGCCAATCATGGAGAGCATTTTCCCTGTCTGATGCCATCTTGATGTCAGAAGGCACGATGACTTGCTGCCATGAGTGCCTAGAGCAAAACTTGGTTGGTGCCAAATCTGGTTTCGTAGTCAGTGGCTTGGTGTTGCTGACACAAGCTACTCTTCGGAAGGGCCTCCCCCAGATTTCATGTAAGGGCTTTCGGGGATTTTGGAGTGATGCCAGGAAAGACTGCCAGGCTTTTGGAGACATCTGAATGAAGGTAGTTTAAGTGACAGCCGCTCAGAGAGGGTTTCTGGGAGTGGAGAAGGACAGAAAATAGGACCTGAGATCTTTAGAAGTCCTGGCAGGTCGATGCAGACGAAAGAGAGAGCAGGAGACGCCAGCAAGCATCTCAATGTGGAGCATGAGAGGAAGGAGAGGAAACTTCTGCCTGGTGCAGGAAAGGCAGCGAAGGGATGATACGGTCAGCAAGACTGGGAGCACCTTCACACCCTTATTGGGGCCTCAGCCAAGAAGAAATTTCGGGAGAATCTCTGTAGTAGCCACTGCATAGGCTTCCTCGTTGTATTTCAAAGTGACAATGATTCTTTTTGCAAGAGCTGCTATTTCTTGGTGTTCTTGCAGCGTGCACTATGTCAAGGCCCTTGGGAAACAGCAGGCCTGATATTTGGTGGTCAGTGCTAATAAACTTATAAGTATTTCCTCTCGTGTCAGGATGTGGAAAATTCTTCTCTTTTGTTTAACTTGCTTTGTGCTGTCCAAGGTCTGATTATTTTTTTCCCTTGTTGCTTAATTCATGCCGTCATCACAACCCTCATTTCTGTATGTAAAAAGTGTAGCATTTCTGGGGGGAAATGGAGAACCAGAGTTGTTCCCTTCCTCATTAAGTTTGTTTTTTATTCTGTCTTCTGTTATCCTGCTGATTATTGTCAAGTAGTCTAAATATTCGCTGCCTAAGTAGGAAACTTTCCTCAGTGTTACTGGATAGAGTTGCTTAAGACAAACAGAAAAGTAATTCTTTGTAATCCAGTGTTAGCTTTGGAGTCAGTTTGCCCTAATGGGTCTGGCAGGGTTGTTTATTGCTTTCTATTGCTTCTTTTTGGCAAAGAGCAAGTCCCTGGCACTGCAGGGACCCGTCCTTCCTGTGTGGGGTTGAGCTCCCTGAGGAATAGAGCTTTTTCTGTTCTCCTTGCCGGCTGCTGTCAGCCCAACTTGCTCCTCAACTCGCGGAGCCCCATTCAAAGGCCCCGTCCAGTGGTTCGGTGCAAGTGCGGACGTGGGAGGCGCCGCTGCCGTGTCCCCAGGGGATGCTGAGTGCCACGTGGACGTGTGAACGTCGGCAGCGCTCGCGGCGGTGGCCTCGGCGTTCGCATGGCTTCTCGGCGTGCTTTGGGCTGCTCCGCCAAGCCCTTCCCTCTCTCACTGGTAACAGAAAATTTCTGGGCCCTTTCTGCATGTCTCTTAACCGCCATCTGTTTTGGAAGTAGAGAAATCCATTCCAAATCCACAAATGGCAAGAGGGTCTGCAAGATCTTTTCAGGGAAAAAGATATATTGATACATACACATCCCTGAACAGCCTCTAGGAAATTTGACGCTTCTTATTCTTTACATCGGAAAGAACAATCCAGGTTTCCCCAGATTCAGGATCTGAATTTGGTACTGAGGGCCTGCAAGGCAGCACCATCCTGCGCTGCAGACATCTCTGTCCTTATTCCTTTCCATTTCGCTGTTTTATATCTGACCCTTTGACACTTGCATATGGCAGGAGTCGGAGGAAAGATGGTGAGGGATTTAGCCTGAAGGCAAATAGACTCTGGTACGAAAAGGTGACCTGCAGCCTGGGATACGTGCGTGCAGTCTGGTGCAGGGAGCCTGGCCAGCTGTAGCTGCTGCTCCCTGCAGACATGTGGGGCACAGAAGTGCTGGTCCCTGTCTGATGGCAGAGGTAGGTGGTCCCTGAAAGGCTGGGAGATCCCTGGCATAAAGGAGCTTTGCACAGGGGCAAACTCCTATGTCTGGAAATGAAGCTAATGAGAGAGTGAACAGGGTGATTCCCATTGCAAAGTCTGCAGCTGCCTTTTCCCAGAGAGCAGGTTTTGGTTTCCGCCTTCCTTCCCGGGAGGACAAGCTGCCTCAGACGTTAGTCTTGCTCAGGCCGAGACTCAGGTCTCTGGATGTCTGGTTTCCTTCAGGTAATCGAAAAGCAGCCCTGTTGGCATCATGTTGCCAGGGTCTCCTCGGGCCTGCAAAACCTCTGGTGTCATTCCTAGGCTCTGAGTCAGTAGCGCAGCTTTCTACCTTTTCATCATTAGCATTTCCAAACTTTTGTGATTTATTTTTGTATAAAACATTTTCTGCAAGAAAACCTCTAACACTGCTAGGGTTCACTTAAGTGCATAATGACACCATATATTAGGGAAAAAAAAAAAAAAAAAAGAAGAAGAATTGGGGAAAAGATTAAAAAGAGTTGGCATGTCTGCATTACTTGATCTTTTGTCTTGGAGCTGCCCAGCCAAACAGAAATGTCTTTGGTGGCTGCGTCTCGGCAGAGAACAAACCCAGGAAACATTTCCCTTGGAGTCTCTCTCTTGGGCACACACGCCTGTCTGCGCACGTACACGCTGAATCGAGGGATCTCTCACTTTGGTTATTAATAATTGTTAATTTTTATGGAGGCAGCCCTCACAGGAACAGTCATGAAGAGACAGAACCTTGTTGCACAGGGACAGCTGGCATGGGACAGGACACAGTGACTTGGCAAGTAGGGCTGTGGTGGACAAGTAAAGCTGAGGCCGCAGCGCAGGAGGAGGTAGCGTTAAACTGAGCTCAGCCGTGTGCCCACGTGAGGGCAGGATTCAGCTCCGGAGAACACAGCGGTCGTTTGCATCCCTGGGAATAACTAGGTTATTTCTTCTTCTAACTGCAGTGATGGTTTTTTGTTGTTTTTTGTTAGTATCAGCAGGTGAGACTCTGCGTCTTCGCCTCCCGATGCTGCCGCTTTTGAACCCCTTCTCCGCAGGACTGTGTTATGCTAATGTGAGGCTTTTCCTCCTCCGTAATATGCTTGTTTTGTTATAATATCATCCATCAAAGTGGTGGTAAAGGGAAGTAGAATTGTGTTATGTTTCCATGGTTGGTGCGGAAACCTACTTTAACTTACTTAAATAGATTTAGTCAACATATTTTTTCTTTAAATTGTCTATTACGAGTCAACTTAATACCTTGTACAAATACTCATTAAAGCAAAACTGCGGAATAAAGTCATTGTGTAAGCAAAGAATGGAAAGTATTCCAACCATTTAATGAATTTAACTGCTCAAAGAGTAATTTCCAAAACCTCATAGCATATTAGGAAAGGCTTTGTAGTGAGTAATAGAGTGCCACATATTTGAGAAAATTTATTTTCCTTGCATCAGGACTGCTTGCCTGATAGGATTTCTTTGCATGGGTGCAAACACAAGGCTGGTACAATAGAGCACAGCTCAACTCATTAGTAGAATTGCATCTGCCGCAGTCTGTTCTGGATTTGATTCATTGCTTCTCCATAAAGGTTCTTTTTATTTTGCTTTTCACCCAAACCTTTATCTCGAGTCATGTTTGGGACTCCACTTAAGTACTTGGTTGGAGTCCTAATCATCTATGTCTGATTCTGAAAAGCACTTCATAGTGCTGGAAGGGACTTGTGAAGGGACACATGAAAAATAGGTTTCTGTTCTGCTTTGACAATCCGAGTCCATAAGGAAGCTTGGGCACTTAGGCTACCAGCAGTGAATCCCTCTCGAACTCCAGATGGAGCCGACGACTTGAGAACCAGCCAGTAAAGGTGACCAGGTTGATTATGCAGACAGGATAAATGAACTACTAATCGGAAACAAACAGCATGTATGGTTAGAGTAACTCAAACACAGTTCAACCAAAGGCAGAAACTTGCTTATTTTTGTTTTTAGTTGATATTGCCACTTTTAACTACAGAAATTGTACGACTCTATTGCTTAGGTGCTAATCCTCAAACTATGCAGTATGTACCTGTACCGCAGGTAACCTGGGTATGTTCGAACGAACCAGGGCATTAAAAGGATCTCTCAAAGTAATGTGAACGTGGTTGAAATCAGCAGTAGAATTGGCTATTGGGACAGAGGAAAAAATGTTTATGGGGACAGAAGGAAGAGTTACTGCAGTGTTGTCTTCGATTTCATATCCTCCAGCTGACAGAACACTAAAGGGCCGGATCCTCAGCAGCAGTGATGTGAACAGCTCCACTGATTTCTGTAAAGCCACGCTAGTTTACACGAACTAGGATTGTAGTCTCGTATATTTAGAGATGTTTAGCATGGTGCATTTGTCCAAAAATATGATGATGAGTTTCTCTACAGTGCCAAGGAGTGTCCCACAAGCAACGGAGCGCGCTCAGTGCATCATGCCAATTCGGTCAAGGCTGAATGGCAAACGACAAGCTGCAAAACTGGGTAAATGCTTCTGTAATTTGTCTTCTGACAACGTGCTGCTTGCAGCTCTGCCAAGGAAATGGAAAAACGTAGAGAGCCCTTGAGCAACCCGCGCACAGAATGAATCCGGCTTCCAAACCTCTTAACTGGGATGCTGTTGTCCTCCTCACACATGCCAGCAGCTACAGAAAATTAAACAAAACGGAAACAACCCCCTTAGAAAGAACGAAAGAGAAAGAAAGAGAAAGGAAGGAAGGAAGAGGAAATCCTCTGAAGCCACATTTTATGAGAGTGGTGTAGAGTGGCCTGTGTGTGCAGCAGGAGCTGGGCAGGGTGTGGGAGCAGCCGCGAAGCCTAGGTCTGTGTAGCCCCCTTGCCCAGGTCCCAGCCTGCGTGCGGCTCCAGGAGCTGGGACCAGCACGAGGCCAAGAAGGCAAAGCTGCCCAGATCCGGCCAGGCACGTTCGGCCAAGTGCATCTTGTCTGGCGTTATCTGGCAAGGCAGAATGACCCAGCTGTGATGAAGTGCAACCCACTTAGAAATACAGACCTCCTCAAGGTAGAAACTCTCCCTGGATGGTAGGTTAGGCCCTAACTTTGCAGGCAGGGTGTACTACATTACTACCTTCAAAGTGAAATGATGGGAGCTGAGCAGAAATGAAGTTTTTCTTAAAGCTTGGGAACATCAGAGTTTTGATTCAGTGCATTTCTTGGCTCCAATCTGTGTCACTGACACATAGAGTCACTCCAGGGATCTCCTCAACCTCCAGGGTGCTTGAGAGACACAATGCAGCTTTCTGCTCATGCCAACATTGAATGTCCGGGATCTGTTCCTGTTGTACCATGTTTCCTCTTATCTTTTTTTTGCAGGCATGTTATTAAATACAATACTTTTTATATATATCAAGGAGATTTCTCTCCAGATAAATACACGCTTCAAACAAAACTAATGGCAGAGATTTCCTGAGCAAAAATAAACCACCACTTTCTGTTGAAGCTGTGCTAGCAACAAAACATCGCCCTTTTCATCTTCAAAGCACTGTGCAAACTTTAAATAATGGATTTTTTTAGCAGGGCTATGAAGTAGGTATTCATGTTCCACATGAAAGATGGGAAACCAAGAAGAGAAGTTAAGTGATTTGGTCAAAGTTGTCAGGATCAGAGCCAGATTGGAGCAGAGACTCTTCAGGCTGCTGGGATCTGGAACACAGGATTCACTCTTGCTCATACTTCTTCCAGTGTGAGATCTAGGTACAACAGCCACATTCACTGAAGTCCGTGAAGTTTCACTAGGAGTAAACTTGCTTAGCCTTTTTCATGTGCTGAGGTGCTCATTGTTGGGCAAATGTAGTCTTAACTGTTCAAGGACAGTAATAAAATCCTGATGCTTTCCGAATGTTAGAAAGGAACTAAAACCCAGCAGCTTTCAGTGGGTTTTGCTATACAGCCTGAGACTATATGCATACTCACCCTAACAGACCCAAATTTCATTGTATTCCACTTACAAATTCCTGTGGCCATATTTGAAACTGAGCTGGGAAGACAGGACTCCAGCCTAGAGCCAGTATGCATCCATAGCGGGGGTCTGATCATCTCTGCGAAACACATTTATTACCTTCATTTAGTTAGGAATTGATTTTGCAGCATTGGAACTAGGTCCTTCTCTGAAGTAAAGGAATGAATGTGGGCTTCATGCTATAAGACATTAATGATCATTTTTACTGACTTACAAGTACAGACGACTGAACATGGTGTGTTATGAGTGAACAAAGATTCACAATTGATATTACTGCCTACTAGAACATAGAAGTGGAAGGGTAATGTGTCCCTTAACCTTTTACTCAGAATACTTCATGTGTTAGAGGGAACAATTCAATAAATTGTCTCCATGGGCATCTTAAATGTGGAGAATATTCTAAGGACTGTCATTAAAGTTGTTTGACTTTGTCACTGGTGTTGGCTGTTCCCAAGTAATCATCATCTCAAATGGGACTGAGAAATAAAGTTGATTTGAAGCTTTTGGGCTGTGGAGAAGCCTCGATTGTCCCCTTCGGATGGGGTCTGTGAGAGAGCAGCGAGAGGCAGTGCCGTGAGTTTGTGCTGACTCCTGTCAGGGTGGCTCAACTGGCATTATAGGGTATATTTATTCCAAGCACAGTAAAATAAACGGTGTCATAAGGGTTTTATTTTCTTTGCTTGCCAAGTGTTACTAAGCAAATGTGAAGGAAACATTATGTAAGAGCTGGAGGATCTGAAGTGAGAGATTTTACTCCCAAATATTGCACAAATGGCAGGTAAATATGAAAGCATTTGAACCAAATGAAGAAAAATGCTGCTGTATTGATCTGTGTAACTGGCTGTTGCCACCAAGGAGCACATTATTGAAAAAGGCAGTAAATTAAGATGAACTTAATGTAGAAGATGGGTTGAAAGAATACCAGACTACCAGAATAATTCAAGCAAAATCCAGTCAAAAGGTCAGGATACTGAGTGGTAGCTACTGTTCCCATGAGATTGTAGCAGGGGAAGACATACCAGATGCTTCCCCGTTCATCACTGTTGTCAGAAACATTTTCTTTCTGAAGAGCAGAATTCCCTTTTGCAATATCAGATGGATGAGAGGTTGTTCAAAATGCAGCACCTGGTCTACAGCCAGCCTCAGATCTTGCTTGTCTGTTTGCTTTCTTGAAGTACTGCCCAGGGCCACAACTGGGCCATACCCCTCTACGGTCCTTGACAGCGGAGCAAAGGAGCTTGGAGCTGCAATGGTTCAGAGGAGGCTGCAGCTGCCGGGGAGGACAAGCTGCCAGCGCAGCTTTCTGCAGGAGGCCTCAGCGTGCAAACCCCTTCATGGGCTGCGTCTCTGTGCCTCAGCCTGGCAGCCAACCTGTCCCAGCAAATACGGATCTCGGGGCTGGCGCATTTGTGATTTACCAGCACTGTCACGAGGTCGGAGCGAGGTCTGATTCCTTTGGAAAGACCAAAACGTGGGAGAAAAGGCTTTGGAGATTCAGTGTGTGCTAAACCTAAAGGAGCAGGGAGCAAACACTTGAAAAAGAATTGACATAGGCACAAACAGAAACTTCTCTAAGAGGAAGCGTTAGGGTCCAGCATCCCTGGGTTGTCCCAGATTTCCATTGAAATGTGATTTCTTTGGTACAGAAATACCTTCTGCCATTAGTAGTAGACTGAGACTTCTTGCAGTTCTGTCTCCGTTAAAAAGTAGCTTTTAAATGTAAATGTGTCACCTCTGTTCCCTGGTACTGATCAAAACCAGGCCAGGCCTTCCATGCGGCAGAGGGTGACCTGGTGGCATCACTAGTGAGACCTCAGCACAGTTTTTAATAGGGTTTCGTGAAAGCTGAATATGCCAGTGTGATCATGCTCTTTCAGCAAATTTTTAAGCAAAAAAAATGGAAAGTAGTGCATATCTGCCACGGAGCAGTGGAGGATATCTCTGCATTATCATAGAGGTGCGTCCTTTGGTCCTAATGTTGCCTTTCTTGCCCATTCAGCCTTAAAGAACAACTCTAGGTGGGAAAGCTGAATAATGCAGAACCTGTTAGCAGAAACAAGTGTATGAGCATCGTAAATAGCAACCAAGGAGGTAAAAGCAGGTTGGTGAGAAATGCAGGAGGATGCTCAGGAAGGAGTATTCCTGTTAGGTGCATGGTTGTAGCAGCCAAAGGGCTGCATAGTTTCCAAATAACTCAGGATGGATGACTAAGGTCATAACAAGTGTGTATGAGTTTCTGTGTGCAAGCACCACGTGTTAAAAATTGATTTCCAGCAGGAAGGCTCAAACATTTCTATATTATCACTTCTGCTTGGTTGTTCCCGTTTTTAGGTGCATGCAGTGCTGTCTCACCAAAAAAAAAAAAAAAAAGGACAGCATGGCCTTTTCTGCAGCTTGCTGCATTTTGTGCATTTTGTGCCTGTGAACAGCTATTTCAATATATAATATATTGCTGTTTCAATAGACTGCCCAGGGCTTGAAAACGTGGCACCCTCAATTTGATTCATCTCTTGCCTGGTTCACTGTGCTGCCTTCTACCGTTTTTGGAATTAGATCCTACAGACTAATAGGAATGAACTAGTAGTAATGCTCAAAGGGAGCCTTAAAAAAAAAAAGAAGAAGGAAAGAAAAAAAGTTAGTGCTGTAGGAAGTGCTTGTTCATGTGTCTCTGTCTTCCTCACCCATTCTCTTGTGCTAAAATCAATATTCTTTCATAGGATGGTGTAAAGCTAGGGCAGGTGTTGGCTCTCTGACCCGTAAAGCTGGAAGAGGGAAGAGGACTGGCTATTTGGGGATCGATTCCTTTTTCTCTCTCTAAATTTCAGGTGAGGGCAGATTTATTCCATCTCAGTAGACAGCTTAGTGCTTCGGCCACTGAAAAGTAGATGAGAAGCTGCTGAATGCGAAGCTGACAATGGTTTGGTTTGTTGCCTGCCGCTTGCAATTTGTGTGGGAAGGTTCTGAGCGCATCTTAAAACTTCTGGGTAAAAGGACTGTATGTGTTCAAATGTCAGATTCCAGTACTGTCCAATGCACACAGATTTTAAGCAAAAAGGGTAATTTTAAAGCTGAATTAGAAATATCGGGCACCACTTTATTTAGCATCTCCCTCGTCTGTGCTTGACTTTGAAGTGTTGTCCTTGACATGGAATATATAGCACGTCCTTAGCGTGCCCTTGCTGCCCAGCCCAGCGGGAGGGCCGGGAGCAAGAGGGCCATTCCTAAAAGGCTTTAATAACATATGAATAGCATTAAAATAAATGCAGTTCAAGATATGACCTTTTGAATCCATCAAATTACCAGCAGGCACATTCAAGAAAAGGGTCCGTGCTGCATAGGTGCCTGGGGGCCTTAGGAGCGCAGTCGCCGTTGAAATACGACGCTCTTGATTTATTAGGTTGTCAAAACATAGATGGCAAAGCCCAACGGGGCAGCAACGGCACCTCGGCCCTCCAGCCGTCATCCGGCACCACGGAGCAGCCAGTGGGGACGTCGGAGAGCACTGAGGTTGCTCCCTGTGGGAAGCAGCTTTTAGACCTGCCCCGCGGCCCCGTTGCTGCCTGCGTGCGCAAAGAGACTGCGGAGAGCCCCATAAAACCAGGTGGAGCAAAGCTGCAATGGAAACAACTAATAAAAACTGGCATCAACGTCATGTTTTAAGGATGAATCTGTGCAAAGCAGAGAATAGTCAATCGCTTCGTAAGGCCGTTGAGGAGGACATGGAAATACCATTTCTTAGGCTGCAAATTTTCCTTTTTTTTTTTTTTTTTAAGGAATAAAATTGAAATAGTCACCTGGTGTTGGCTGTGGGGAAAAAGGCTTTGGTTTGTAAGTTTGTGTTTGTGTCCTGAATGTTGTTAGCAGTTTTTAGGTAGTAGTGAGTCTCTTAAGGACAGGCCTGAGGTGAGGCTGAACTGTTTGCAGACTTGGGATTGCTCTGCTCCTTAAAGATGTGCTACGTAATGTTTTAGGTTGACCTGTTGGTAGAGCTCTTCTGGTTGGGTTTGGAAGCAAAACGTGATCTGGGGAAACGGGAAGATTTTGTCTTCTGAACTGGATTTAGGTCAGCAAGGATTTCTCAAGATAGCGATTTTGAACAGGAGCTGTTAAGCAGGCAGCAGCCACCTTTATTTATGAATATTAGTTACCCATATACATTTGGAGTTTCTCAAGAAAAGTGGCATGAGCTTCTAAGGGACAGCTTATATTAGCAAACTATTGTACTGTTACCAAACCTTGACTTAGTTTCTGCCATGGAAAAGGGGGAAAAAAAAATGAGTGCAAGGCAGCTCCTTTACATAATTGAGGTCACCTGGAGACACCACTACACCATGAGTCCCCTCTGTTATTTCTGTTCCCAGGGACATTCAGCTTATTCTCATTTCTACACCTTCCTTGCAGTTCTGACCCATTTAAATTCATTTGTCAGCTGAACTGCGTGACGGGGCCTTGCTGACCTCAGGAGCGAAGTGAAGCGCTCGCAAGTGTCCAAGCCAGTTTGGCCTGAGCCAAAAAAATAGAGGATGAGGAGAAGGATGGAGCAAGTGCCCTTAAACGCACAGCGACTGGAAAAACTTTTGTCTTCTAAGTTTTCCACTAGTAGCTGCTCCTGACTTGATGTCGCTTAATTTTTGGACATCTATCCTCCATTAATAATTTGCCTCATGATGAATCGTGACAAGAGTGTCCCGGGACACTTGTTCGGTGATTGCTAACAGCATCTTTTGGTTTTTGCTTGATTTCTGTCCATAGCAGCGAGGGAAATGGATGAAAAGTGAAGAGCATCCAAGCCAGTACACAGTTACCTCTTGTGTGCCTACATACCCCTTCCCTTTCCATGTTCCTCTGCTGCCAACAGCCTTTCCTTTGCCAGAGGGAGGGATGTGCGGGTGACCTGAAACCTCCCAGATCTACTGGTTAGTGATGTTGGGATTGAGCTTCCCAATGCCCAGTGCCCCAGGACAGAGTGGTTTGAATAATATTATTTCTTACTGTGCAAGAGTGCTGTAGGAATTTGCCATAGGACAACTGTAGGCTTTCCAAGGCGGGGGTGATTTTCTTATTTCCATCTTCTGCCTTTGGGAAGCTGCACGCTTGGGAGAGGAGGGAGGGATGGGATAGCTCCTCCTCCCAGCAGCTGAGCCTTGTGGCTGCTGCTCAGTGGGGGAGCACCAAGATCCTTTCATGCCCTTTTAGCTTTCTGGAAGGAGCTTTTCACTTGATTCTGCTGAGTCGTGCCTTTATTTGTGAGTTTGCAAGAAACCTTGGTGCTTTTGCGCATCGGTTCCCGTCGGTGCTGTCGCTGGTCGCGTTCGTGCCGCTGCCATGGAGCAGAGCCGGGTTTCGTGGCCGCGCCGTGGCGCTGGCCCTGCCAGGCTGCCGGCGCGTTGGAAGTCGCTTGGACTCGAGCGTGTGCAGCACCAGCAGCTTCCTGCCATGGTGGGGAACAGAATTTCTAGGAAAAACCCTTCCCTCTTGCAAGGAAGCTCAGCTGGGCGTTGTGCTGCTCCATCTCCCCTCTTGCTCTTACTGTCCGTCTCAAGCTCTGAGCAGGAGATGAAGGACCCCGGGCTGTTTTCCCATATGGAATTGCAGAGGGAATGAGCCGAGGAGGCTCTTTGCTCCACCATGCTGCTGGTCAGGTGTGCGGGGAGCAGCAGAGTCACTAGCAGGGGGAGGAGAGGCGATTCTTCCACATCCCAACGTCTCCCACCACTGAACACTTAGTTGCTGGGTTGCTTTGACTTCTAGGCTGCCTGGAACATGAGACATGCTCTTAACGCAGATTTTATTTTATTCAAGGCAATGTTGAAACCATTATCTTTATTTTTGGTTTTAATTTTAGTGCTTCAGTAACTTTATGAAGGACTGTCACTAATTACTGAAGGACAGCATGTTTTCTGCTCAGAACTGTGGAGCCTTCTGATTTATGGTCTGGGGCTGCTGAGCAAGCAAGGGAGAAGCTGTGCAGAATCTTAAACTGTAAATGCCTGTCATCTGGGGAGAAGGAGCTGCAAAAAGCTCGATGGGAGCTACGGGTTGGGAGTTCAGTCACGAATTGCCAGCCTTCAGCACTTGTTTCTGCATAAATAGTTACTGAAGGCGCAGCAGAAGTGTGGCGTTGTCACGTCCTGCATCGGGGTTGCATGAAGCTTGGGGAGCACACGGCAGACTGCTCTTCTGCAAACTCTTCCCTCTTCCCAGCTCTCGCCGGCCCACGGTGGTCACTCCCGCAGTGAAGTGCTTGGGATTTCTGAAGGCAGAGCTGATGCCTGCGCCTTTCCCCAGGTAGCAGGGAGGTCTGGGC
Organism: Nothocercus julius; assembly: GCA_013398735.1. Taxonomy (NCBI): domain Eukaryota; kingdom Metazoa; phylum Chordata; class Aves; order Tinamiformes; family Tinamidae; genus Nothocercus; species Nothocercus julius. The sequence goes on from VZSV01000043.1 coordinate 2,044,808, forward strand.
GCCTTTGCTTCACCTGCTGCCCAGGAGCTGTCACGGAGCGTGACCAGGCACGTGGCTGCCTCTGTTGGGAGCTCCGCACTCCCTGTATAGCTGGCACGGAGCCGGGAAATGGGAGAAAATCAGTGAAAGCCTGAGGCACGGTCAGACTGTGGTGCTGGAGCTAAACTCAAAACAAGGTTTTAAATGGGGAGGGAGGGAGAAGGAAGAGGCGAGTTGCTCATGAGACTGAAAGGCTGAGCGAAGCTCTGAGGCTTCTATAAGCTCCCCAGTTGGCTGCCAGATTGATAAAAGATGAAAAAATGGTGAGAGCTGTTGGAAGGTTTAGAATATCCTGCTGATGGAGATATTGTTCAGCCCCTTGAAAGCCCCGCACGGCAACTGCACCTGCCTCTGCTAGAGCTTGCCAACTTGATGGGCAGCTTCTGGCAGTTGTGATGAATAGCTGGAGGTCTCTTGGGGATTTGGAGCTCTCTATCTCACTTTAAAAAATGAAGCTTTTTATTATTTTTTAATCATAACACTGCCATCAAGGAAAAGGGGATTGCTCAGCAAATTTGTTCTGAAACCTCCATGCATCTCTCCTAGCCTCTGTGCTTCATATGAGATAAGCCACAGACTGGAGTTAGTGCTGGATTTACAAGAGCAAGGCCCACCTGAGGCAGCCTGTTCAGCTCACCTACCACTGGAATTAGGGATGTGGGGGAGAGAGATTCTGTTGTGAACCTCTTCCTTATCTTTGCCCTAAATTGCCCTCCAGATGATGCTCCTAGTGCCCAGGACTGAAGTTAAGATCCCTCTTTTATCTTTGCCTTAAGTTGTCCCAAGATCTCCCTCAAAACCAGGTTTCCTCCAGAGCCCCTTCTACCACCATGGCAACCCTGCGCACGCTGGCTCTGCTGGCGCTCCTGACTCCTCGCACAACTGGCAAAGGCTCCAGTTTTTACAGGATTTGGGGAAGTATAACCTGTTCCCTTCATGGCCAAGCTGAGCATCCCTGAGCTGGGTTTTCACTGCAAACTGATTTTCAGTCTCTCTGAAGTGGAGAGGCTTTGGCATGACTATGACACAAAGACCCAAGATTTGCTGCTGACAACATGTCATGATTTCTTGGAGCCTTCTCTGATTAGCAGGCTCTGGTGTCTTGAAAATGTATTTGGTGTACTCAGCAAAACACTGGAGTAGTTTTATGGATTTGCGTATACCACAAAAAGGTTTTCATTAAATGCGGAGGCATGAGGGGAGTTCACTTTGAGCTATTCTCTTCTGGGGTTTAAGTGGTTGCCATCCCCTCACGGAGGCCCTTGTCTGGTCATATGAGTTATTCAGGAACTGAAGCTGGCAGGAGAATGAGAATATTTGCTTGAAAACTGCCCTCTATGAATTTGGTAGACTTCACTTTATCAAAAAGAAAGGCAGGACAGAGATACCAGACTCTCACTGCCTTGCTTTTGGTTCGCAACAGCAGTTGAGCAGCTTGCCCCTGATTTTTCAATCTGTGAAGTCTCGGGTAGCCAGGCACTTGCTGAAGTGCCAGAATGAGAGAAAAGCTAGAGGTGCATGAGCACTTCAGTTACCCACAGGCTGCAGGAGCCGGGTGGCCTTCGCCGCTGGGATCTGCACAGTGGTGCCCAAGGGTCCAGACCTCCTGTCTTGTTTAAAGGGTCTTGATGGAGGATGTGAAGCCTAGTAATAAATTTTACTTGTTCCATATATCAGCTTTAATGCAGAGCACAATTTTGGCTTTTTTTTCTCCCCTCATTCTCAGATTTTAATCTCTGAGCTGCCATACCATTGAAAATTGCTGGTTATGTTGCTTGAATCCTTTTGGTTATGTTTGCTGAAGCTATTTGCTTAACTTAATTTTTTCAGTATTGAAAACCAGTAATGTAGCTACCGCTGTGCTTGGTTTATCAGCTTCTTTGCAGAATACTTTGTGCATCCAAAGCATTTCTTTAATATTGTGAGTTTTAAGACTGCTTCACACATCACTGCCAAAGGCAGAAGAAATTTTTTATTTATTTTTTGCAGACGGCAGAAATAAAATCACCGAAAGCCACAGCTCCAGTGCTGCCTATTACCAGCATCTGTGAGCACCCAAAGCTGACATGAAGTTTTGCCCCAACACCAGCTCTTGTTTACAGTCAATACCCAAGGCAAGAAGAAGTCAAGGGAAAAAAAAAAAAAGTGAGGTTTCCTAGGAAATGAGATCCCGGCGCTGGGCACGCATGAATTACAGGGCTGAACTTTTTAATGTGTGCGTCTCCTCCTCCTTTTGCTCTGGTTTGTTGCTGCCTCCAGTAACATTTTTCCCGACTGTGGTACCATTGACTCCCGTGACGGTTTAATAGTTCCTGCTGTTTACACAGTTGCCATTGAAATGGCGGTGATTGGAATTTGCATGCAAAGCCGGTAGGCGCCGGGGTGCACCCCAGTACCCTAAAGGTAATTTATATTCTCGTGGCTAGAGTTGTCCTGGTGACACTTAGGTGACTGGAAACCATCTGTGGGGGGAGGTTTAATTCCCGTATTGCTCAGTGGTCACGATTCTGGTGGTGGCAGCCAGTACGGGGACCTTTCACTTTACCTTGTGTGGTCGCAGATGTAAAGAAGACTTAAAAAAAATTCCCATTGAAGAGTTAAAATTGCAACATGGGTTAATGGTCCTGGTGGGGGGGAACCCACCAAGTTAGGGAGGTCTGATGGAGCCAGCTTTTCCTAACTCCCCTTTTGGACAAGACAAGCAGGTATTACTGACTGACTTGTTAAAAAGTGCCTGGCATCTCCGTCTGGCTGCTCTGGATGGAAAGCGTTGGTGCTTTATCACCTGGGAGGACCAGCAGAGAATAGAGACTGCTGGAAAAGCAAGATAATATATTAATAATAATAACGCCATCATCTTGGAGTCATTTTCATGGCCATTGATCTCTTATAGCTCCATTCATAGCTGTTCTTACAAAAATCACAGTGACAAAAGACTTAATCAGGTGCTAGATATCGGTACAAGCTCCTGGGAGCTTGTTCCTGGGATTCTGGTGAAAAAAAGCACTTCTTTTATTGCCCATTTAAAACCAGACAAAAATAACGCCAGTGCACTCGAGCAATACGCGGTGCTGAAGGAGGCTTGGGGAGCTAAAGCGCTTTGGGGTAGCTGGCCCGACCTCAGAGCGGAGGAGCCGTTTCACGGGGGTAAAGGGTACGGGGCAGGCAGCTTGGGAATTACGGATGGGAACCTGCAGAGCAGTGTCTGCGTCGTGCAAGAACTGCTTGCTCTGCTTCTGCTCTTCTCTCCTTTTGTGACTGGACCTCGGGGGGGATATGCACCAAATCCACTTTTGTATTGCTGGAGGAAAGCTGTTGGGCTCTGACAGGGACTTACTTTCACAGAGGTTTTGCCTTTTTATGTCTCGCTAACAATGTTTTCTATAGGTTTTACATAGGAAAGTCAATGGCCTCAGAAAGGAAAAAAGGAAAGAAATGCGCGTGGGGGGGAAAAAGGAGCAGTAGTCACTGGGAGGATGATGTGTGTGGATGTCTTGGGCTTACAGCACTTGATCTGGCAGCGCTGTCCACGTGGGACTCCTTAAGCAAGAAAAAGTTCACAATTCCTTACAATTTGATTTTCCCTTTATTCCCATAAAACACCTTTGGAAATCAGTTCAAAGACCTGGCAGACTTTTTTAATGCTTGTCAGTCTTACCTTCTAATATATATTTTAAAATGCTTTCTTCCTACAAAGTCAAGGGAATTGCTGATGAGCGTGACTACTCATTAATGGAGTAAAAATGAAAAAGAGTCTTTCGAATATAGAAGAGATCTGTCTGCAGCTGATGCTGCCGTAGGAATGACATGGGAATAGCTTATTAAAAATAAGTCAAACCATCAATTCCTCCCTCTGGGATTGCTTTTGGCTGCAGATCACCCTGTTAGAGATGTTTCCCTGTGAGCCACTAGCTGTGGGCTGCTGCATGGCACTGAAGGAGCTGGCCCATCCACCCTGCCCTGTTGTTAAGCTTGGCTTAAAAGGTCTTGATTTTCTAAATGAGGGGAGAACTGTATTCATCACCACCCCTTTTCGTAAAGGGGGAGGCTTGTTTGTGTTTAGAGGCAGCAGGCAAACTAGTTTTTCTTTGTTAGGGCCTTTCTGTGCTCTCCCTTTGCTGCTCCTCCATCTCCAGCGGGAGAATCAAGGTCGCTTTGTTGCCTCCCGTTCATTTCCATGGCAGCAGAAGCGGGTTGAATGGCCCGGCCGTGGCGAGGGGACCTATGGAGCTAGGGAGCCGAGGAGCACAGGAGCCAGAACGGACGTTGTCACAAGGGTCAGCTATAGGTAATTGCATAAATTCCATCTTCTGCATCCCATGGTTTCAACCCCTTGCAAGCTGTAAATAATGTATTTTAATGAATGAGTTGCCAGGAGCTTTAAAAAAAAAAATCAGGTTGAGCAGCTATAGAGACTGGGTCGTACGTGCCTGTGGACTAACTGCGGGTTGTCCGTTCGATTTTATTCAAGGATGAATAAAATCCTTGAATAAATAATGACTCTGCCATCCTCACCCTGGCACCCACAGAAACCCACAAGCTCCTGAGCGAGGGAGCTGGGCAGAACTGCTCAAGAATAATCACAGCGGAGGCTCCATCTAAGGGCTGTTGGAGGAGTTTTGCAAAGCTGTTGCCTCACAGCCATCATGAGCTGGCAGTCTGGGGTTCCTCTGTGCAATCCCTCTGCTCTGGGTTGTGCTTTTCCTGAGCATTCCCTGCAGTCTGTAGTCTTCAGTTCTTGGCTGGGTGAGGAGCATTTGCTCTTTGCAAATGCACAAAGTATTTTGGAGGGAAACATGCTGCAGTTGAACTGTAGTGGTAGTTGGTTCAGCACCTAATCACCTACATGGTTGACGGTGCCAACATCTCCTCACACAAGCAGGGTCAGGGCTGTTGTGTCTCCCTGCCTCAGTTTCCACCCGTGTACAATGAGGACGATGGTGGCACCCTAAGGGGTACATGGAGAAGAGAAGGTGCCTGAACACTGGGAGATGCCTCAGCGGAGATGGGAGCGGGTAGGACCTCCAAGAGATGGATAAACGGGCCCTGCTGCTCCATGGTGTGGTCCGGAATATCGGCAACCTGCCGAGAGCTCGCTCATGACCCCGCTTTGCGGGACCGCCAGAGTAAGGGGAAACTTGCCCACTGGAAATGTTGACACTGGTTCTACCATCTGCTTCTCCTGTATTAATGTTCATGACTAATTGCATGTGTGATGCTGTACCACATGGTAGCTTTGTTGTTCTCACCAGAAGACAAAGCTTTTTTGTGTTCCCTGCGGACCTTTGAACCACGCTTGTCATTCAAGGCCGTGTCAGTGTGACACAGTAGCTGTTGATGTCTTCTTGCCTCGATGATTAGAGAGCCCAGAATAAGTGAACTTGGACATAGTTGTTAATAGGTTAAAGAATATTGTGGCATGCATCATAATTTCCCCCTTGCGCCTATCCACTTCATATCCCCAGGGTCCTCATATTTAATATTGCAGCCTACAAAAGGATTCGACAGCACACGATGGTTGGCGAGGAGGGTTGTGCTCCAGCGGAGGCACCTCATGACCGATGCCTAACTCTTAACCTGAGCGCCTTGCCCAAGGCAGCACGGAGGCCGCGCGCTCCCGCTGCCTGGCAGCGCTCGTAGACACTTGTTTGGCACCACTCCGCCGCAACAGACTTGGATCTGAGGATGAACCTGCTGTTCAGTCTGAAACGATCCTGGCTTCGGGGACGTTCCTCAAAATGCTTTTGTGTGCGATCCCTTAAAATTCCCTGCACTCTGGTTCAGTGGTCCAGAAAAACAAGATTCCTGGCAAATCCGGAGTCACAGATGCAATTTGTGTCTCTTTCTGAGAGCAGCTAGTACAGGGCTGTGGAGAAAGGTCCTTCTCAGGTGCATGGACCACAAATGCCCAAAGACACCAGTGCACTGGGGTGTCTAAGCAGCATTAAGGATAAGGCCCTGCATTTTTTACCATCTTGGATGTTCCAGCTGTGCTGCTGCCCACTTAATTCAGTTTGGGTTTCTATACCATTGCTATTGTTCTGGCATCAGAATGCCCTCCAGTGATGTATGTTATGATACAGCTACTCTATTTCACATGTATTTTTTCTGCTGTGACGTACCGATTATTACTTTTTGTTTTCCATTTCTATTTCTGGTGTCTGAAGTGGTTAAAGAATTCAGGACCATGAACGCAAGGTCAGAGAGAGGAACATTTTGATATAATCCTAGAAAACAGTTTTTACTCCAAAATATACCATGACTTTGCTAAAAAAAAACCAAACAATAAAACCAAGCAAGGAGCCTGAAATGCTGGATGAAGCCTTTGGAGAAATCCTGAATGATCCCCACTCTGTTCATTGCCATTGACAGTTTATTCTTCTGAGCTGCCTGGAAGGCACCACACATGTTAATTCTGGTATTTTTAGCCTTCCAGAAAAGCAGACCTCAGTGTGTATTTTAACTGTACAGAATATTTTTTAGTTTTTTTCACTTTGCAACTTACTGGTTAGAGTAGGGAGAGGAGAGAAGGTGCAAGCATTGACTCTATTTTAAGTAACTGGATCACACGTGAAAGTGTCATAAAACGCAGCCAGCTTCTAATAAAGATAATAAACGCGGCAGAGCCAAAGTAGTCGCTTTATTTTGCCTACTGTTGGCTGCAAAGCAGAACGATCAGGTGTGTTACCGCACCCGCAGTTTCCTTGTCAGGAGCATGGAGCAACATTGCATTTCCCTCCTGGCCACCCCCACGAAGTTGGGCACAAAACCAGTAATATTGTCGCAAGTTACTGCAAATCTGTTACTCTTCTATTGTTGTCTCTCCTTGTTTCCTGCAAACAGAAGAAGCAAACAAATGGTTTTGCTACTGAGGATATTGAGCCTTTGAGTGGATTTGTCACGTTGTTGATCCTGACTCTTGAAGAGCCTTTGCTTGTTTTCTCTTGGATTGTTAGGGATTGGAAGATTTGAATCCTGCTGGGTTTTCCGTGTGTCATTTGATCTGGTTTATTTACATTGCAGGTCTGAGCTATTAGAAATGAACACATGTTTAGGGGAATGTATAGTGTTCCTTCCTAGGGATGTTGTAGCCGTGTGTTGTATTACACTTGCAAATGTGGAGCTTGCAGGTGCAAATATCAGATTCCTGTTTCTCCAGGCAGTTGTAGTAACAGTATGCAACCTGGAGCTGGGCCAAGTTCTGGAAAACAGTCCTTAGGCAGTATATATTTTCCTTACGTCTGTTTTAAAGCCGAGTTGCAGCGCAAGTGACTTTGCTGGAAATCTTTGCAAACCCCCTAGGATAACCTCCTGCTGCTCCTCTTTCCATGGCAAAAGCAGGTAGTGAAATTACTGCTCTTTCCCAGACTGTCCCACCTGCACGTGGTAATTTTGGGGGCAGCAGCTGCCCTGTCCCGTGGGAGCGAGGCCGGGGATTGGCAGCGAGTAGTGCAAGTTTGCGCGACGTTTTCTTCAGGGCACAAGCTGCTGAACTTCATTCACAAGGAGAACCACTACTAATTCAGATATATCTAGAGTTTTTGAGCACCAGGGATTGCAGGACAGTGTCCGCCTGGCTGGAGAGACTACAGATCACTCCAAGGTTTCCCAGTCTGGGAATTTTTTCTCATTTTCATGTTTCTGTTGGGGAACATTTTCCTAGCTGTGTGTGTGACCACATTTATTAGGGCCTGCTTGAGGCACATAGCTCTGACTTAGGGTGAGGGTTGTAAAAGCTACATTCAAACCAAAGAAGATGCCATAGGGTATCATAGCGACATCTGTGTCCAATTTTGCATGGAGAGCTTCAAGGCCAAAATTATTCATGGGCTTCAGCAACATTTCATGGAGGTGGAATATGGCCCCTGGGGCTTGATTCCGAGAAACAGCAAGACAGACTGACGTCAAGTGTCTCTTTGGGGAATGTGCAAACGGCCTTCACTGGAAAATGACATGTATGTAGGTGCCACCCAAGGTCTTGTGTCTCCCAAGAGCATCTTGCTGCTTGTTAAAACAAAGCAAAACAAAACCCAAAGCAGACAGACAAATCTGACAATTCTGTCAGGAAAAGTCAGTACAGATGAGCGCTAGTCAAAGAAATGTTTGGAAACAAACTGGTAATTCAGAGCATACCAAATCCCTTGAAGAGGTCACGACGGCAGCAATATGGAGCTCTGGAAAGGCACTCGGCTTCGCTGGCAAAGCGAAGCTTGCTCTCTCCTGTAAGGAGGAGAGTTTGCCGTGGCCGTGAGATACCACACGGGGAGACGTTGCTGAAAGACGTGGGTCCTGTCCTTGGCTATGCCGCAGGTGTCCTCCATGGCTTTGGACTCGTAATATTGCCATGCACGTGCGACAGAGGAGAAATGATGCATGTCTTCTGCAGCTGAGGTTGTCACAGAAGAAAATAGTTATAAAAATCCATGTTTGTACTGTTTAACAGATCGCTCATGCTTTGCAAGTGGGTCTTAGAAATCAAGTTAGAAAGCTGAAGGGAGAGCTGGGGGAGCAGATGTTGGAGGGGACCCTGCCGGAGGAGCTCGTTCTGCGAGACGGGCGGCGCTCGGCTCCGCCGGCCGCTGCCAGCTGTGCGGCCCCGGGGCGCCCGGCAGGGGCTGCTCTCGCACGCACGAGCCGCGCGGCTCCCAGGCCTCCCGTGCCCTGGCCGGGGCAGGCCAGGCCGCCGCGGGATCCTCTTCGCGGATTCCCAGCGAGCGCTTTAATTCTGCTTTTAGCTGCTGGCAAAGCACAGTTTGCGGGCGCAAATTGTGCTTTCGTTAGACCAACTTGCGGATTTGGAAAGAGCTTTTGAGCTTTCCGTCCCTTCCTCAAGTCTGACATGGAAGTGGCAGCCTCCGGACAGGCTGGGAGAAGCACGCCTGGGGTTTTCTCTTGGTTAATTTAGCCAGGACTTTAGCAAGGAAGGCCTCTCTCTGTTAACTGATAACACCCCTTCAATTTCACAGAGGAGGAAGAAGCACCGCCTCAGCGCTCTTCGTTTTCCCTAGCTCATAATTAGGTGCTGCTGATTTCCCTCCCAGATAAACTCACTTCTAAGCATGAAAATGCATTTAAATAACTCTAAAACAGGATCTTGTACGTAAAAGGCACAAAGGTGGAGACCTGTGATACTAATGAAACTCCTCGGTGACGTCTCTTCTTTTCTCCTCTTCGTTCACCTGACTGGATGCAGTCGCTCCAAGAGGCAGTTCAGGGTCAGCAGCTGCAGTCTGACGCCTTCGAGGAGTCCCCTAGTTGCTGAACCTCCTGTCGGAGCGACGGGACTTGTTTCAGGAGCCCAGGTCCAGCAGCTGGGCAGAGAAGTTGCTTTTAAATGCATTTTGTGTGGCGTCTCAGCGTGTCGGATTCTGGCTGGTTGTATATTCCCTTTCATTACTTCAGGGTGTCTTTGGTCGTCTGAAGATGAAAGGGCCTGACGGCCACAAGGATTTCCTCATGTTTCAGCTCTCGGCTCTTACCTGGCTGCAAAATGCCGGGTTCAGGGCGCTTGGGTGCCTGGGTCTGGCCGTCCCCCCTCGCCGGGAGCCTTCCTCCTCGGCAGTGACCGCGGCGGCCCTCGGAGCAGGGGGGACTGTGAGGTCCCCTGCAGAGGAGAAGCCGGCCCTTGGCGTGCAGGTGAGCAGATGGAAGAGCCGCGCGGCCACACGTGCTGCGCCCGGCGCTGAGCGGGGCCGCGGCGCACGCTGAGCTCCTCTGGTCGCTCCCTTCTCCTCTCCACATAGAGTCGCCTCAGCTCCTCGGATAAGTCACTGATCAAAGCCGCCATTGAAGTTTCCCAACGTGAAATGAAACCCTCTTTATCATGAATTTCCATTTTCCTCTTTTGGCCTAGGTCAGCTTCCCATTCTCCAGTCTTTCCGGGCTTCTTCCGCCACAGTAAAACCGCAATCCCAGCTCCTTTGGCGCAGCTCTCTGGAGTGGGAAAAGACGATCCGTGAGGCGGCCTTGGCGCGGGGCCACTGCGATCCATGTTTGTGATCCGTGTTTGCGATCCGTGTTTGTGTCCCTCGCAGGGACCGGGCCGGCAGAGTGCCCGGGGCCGCGGAGACCCGTCTCGAGGGAGCCGTCGGCTTTGCCCGGCTGTTCCTCAGCGAGCCCGGTGAACCCGCGCCACTAACCGCGTGTTCCCTCTCGCCCTGAAGGGATGCCTGTGTTTATTTTACATTTTAATGCACCGCTGACAGTTTATGGCGTGAACCTCCATGAATTTTTAATGCAGGTTTGATAGAAGAAAGGTGCGTAACGTAGGAGATTAATAGAAAAGGGTTGTCTGACTTGAAAAAGGGAAAGGAAGAGAAAGAAACAGAGAGCAGATATTTTAATTAACTGCTCGCTGCCTGTGCTGTGAGCCTGGAGAGGCAGCGATTGAGTGCCAGGAGGTGACTCTGCTCGAAAGCAAAGTGATGCCAGGCGGAGGCGAGACGTGAGCCGCTGCTTCACCCTTCTCTCGCTTTCGGTGACCTGGGCTGCTGTTCACCATACAGAGCAGAGATTATTTTGATTAAGGCAGTCTGTAGAGTTCTGGCCTTAATTTGTTGAGGAGCAGTAGTAATAATATATGTAATATGTTTGTAATAGCAAAAAGCGGAAACAGTAGAAAATAAGAAATGCTACAAGGAAATCTCACAGTCGTGGAAAGGTTTGGCTCCCTTCGCCGCTGTCCTGCTGCTTTAGATCATCGACACTCCAGGTGCAGACTAAGGACCAAATGCACCTTTATCTGGCCGGTGCCTTTGGTGCTGAGCGGGACCTTGGGGTGGCTGCTGGTGGGGAGGTGCCTGGGCCACTGCCGGAGGCCCAACGGGTGCCCCCGTGCGTGGCCAAGAGGAAGGCTGGGCCAGAGGAGCCTGTTACCACCTCCCCACTGATGGCCAGTGCAATTTTTTGTCCCCTTTTTGTGAATCCCATCAATCTATTAATTGTGCGGCAGGGGAGCAAAACCATCAGCAGCACCATCTGCTGTGGGCGGCAGCCCAGGCGCCCTCTTCCCTTCTGGCACGACCCGCGCGCTCCCCACAGCCCCACATTGCAGCGATCGATGGGAAAAGGGAGCTTCAGTTTGAGGTGACCAAAGAATCCTGTTGCCATCTGGGTCTCTTGGGAAGGGCTCAAGGGAGAGGACTTTTCTTATGCAAAGCAAGACATTAGGATATTGGGAGAGCTAGGGTGAAAAGCAACCTCTGTGTGTCTCTAGTGTCGCTTTAGGCTCTGCTGTTCGGGTAAAGACATGCTTGCTTTGTTTGCAGACTTCCCAGCCCTCCTCTAATAGCAGACATGGACAACTTATCTCTCCAGCTCCGCAGCGAGCAGAGGAGCACCCCGGTGTTGCTCACACAGGCACACGGCACGGGTGCCCCATCCTATCTCTGTCCTTAAGCGTGCATTAAATACCTCAGTTTAAAGGTGCTGCATCTTGGCTGGCACGACGCAGCCTGCCAGGGTTGCGCGTCACGGCGAGCGGCGCTTCGCCTGCCTTTGGGAGCCTGCTGCTGCTCGCCCTCAGCTTGCAGCTCCGCCTGGGCCGTTTCTGGGTCGTGTCCTGCAGATCTCTGCTGGCAACGGTTGGTCTCCAGTCTGCAGTTTCTCCATCACTGCCAGCTTAAAGTGCTGCCGCTGCCAGGTGTCCGTCTGCAGAAGTGACTCATGAGGGCTGGCTCCTCAAGTGAGGGGTTTCCCACTTGAAGCAGGTCTGCTCTGTCCATTAAACAGTACACACCGGTTTTGAAAGATCAGACTGGGTTCATAATACGGTAGGTCTCCTATAAAGCTCTTGGTCTGTATGTTTTCTTTCTGTATTAGTTTGTACCGTGTGGTTCTGTAAGACTGAAGTGCAGTCATCCATTTTATTCAGTATCTGGCTCACTTAACAAAGAAAGGGGAGTAAATGTATGTTGGCTCTATGAAGTGTGTCCTGAGAGCCTGTACATGGGCTTAGTGATATTTTGCAGCCTTTTCTTGCCTGTTAAGGGATGCTTGTTAAGGGAAGCTGCATGTTTTGTGCATTAGAAAATGAAGACTTGATTTCTGACATGTAAATCTCTTCAGAACTTCACACAATCATGCCCTTGTTTTCTGCACGTGACCTACATTTCACACAGCTCCCTCTCCGACAGCCAGGAGCTCGTGGAAGAAAAGGAATATCAAAGCAGGGAGGCTGATTTGTTATGCTCAAGCTTTGAAAACGTTTGCTGGAAGGAGTGTTGAGCTGCCTGGTCTCCATCCTTGGCGGTTTGTAAGACCAGGCTGGATGAAGCTTTGAATAACCTGCTCTGACCTCCATTCTGACCTGCAGGAGACCGGACTAGATTCCTGAACGGCTTCCTGAGGTCTTTTCCAACCTGAGTTTTCCTGTGATCCTATTAGGTTGTGAGCAGCTTTGCAGGGAAGAAACAAATCTTTTCCATACTATAAATTCCTCTGTGAACAACTGGTTGGTTGTAGCTCTGTGGAGTTGGGGTAGCTCTGTGGAGTTGGGGTCTCTCTGCTGCGGGAAAAGCTGCTGATCAGTGTTACAGGACATTGGTTGGGCTGTACCACCCACACAGGAACAGGCCAGCTAGTCGCTTGAGTTCCTCGGTCTTGCATCTTTTTTTTCAAGCTGTAGATTTAATGCCAGCAAAGCAGAGAGCTTGGAGTTGTTGAAATTTAATTAAGTGATTCTTAGTGTTTGAAAGAGTGCTCTGTGACCATCTACTGGGGTGGTGAATTTACTAGAGAAGCCATGAATACATCACATAGATAAAAACATTATTACTTAGATTATAGTACTGCAAGGCAGGGGCTGGTTTATCTTATGTGCCTCTAAATCATGCAGCATGCTTTCAGCTCCCTATACAGAGCAACTTGTTAAATCCTTGGATATTTATTTTGATGCAGAACTTCCTGCTTTTTTCGACTGCCGGAGTAAGACATAAAAAAGTGGATTGTTTTAAACAATGAGAAGGGAGGGGGAATGTTTTGTGGAGAAGAAACCACCATCTTCAATACCTGCTGGGCTCTGTCACGATGTCGAATGCATCATGATGTTGAATTCCCTTGATAAGGGCAATTGGTATTGGCCTTTTGCTAGTGGGTTGGATGCCCCAAAGGCCTTCTGCCCTGCTCGTATTCACATCCTTTTTTTTTTCTTTTTTTTTTCTTTTTTTTCTTGCAGCAAAGAAAACTTGTGCTGAGTCCGATTTCACTTGTGACAATGGCCACTGCATCCCCGCCAGGTGGAAATGCGATGGGGAGGAAGAGTGTCCTGACGGGTCAGATGAATCGGAAGCGGCATGCAGTGAGTACCCGACACGCGTCTCGTGGGGGACCTTATCGAAGCCGAGACTGTTGGGAACCAGAGGGGTGTTTCCCACACGTGCAGGATGATCCTTTTGCTTCTGTAGGAGTAGAAATTAAAGATAGAAAAGGTTTACATCATTCACATCAATGGTTTCCAAACTTGCAAATGTATCCATTTTCCAGATTATCATCCAGTCTGTAACAGAATGAAAGCACCTCTAGCTCTCTTAGAGATGAACACTCCTCTGGTTGGAGGGGTCGTGCTCAGCAGCACTGCACAGAGGCTCACATATGGATGGTGTATGGATTGGAAGCTATCACATAGTCCCTCTCCCACAAGATTCACCACAGCTTGCAGGAATAAATGGTCCTTAGTCTGCAGAGCTGCATGGTGACTCATTTAAAGTCTGAATCAAGCACCATGAAACGTGTGCACCCGGGACTGGGCTTTTGGAATCCTACATTTGCAGCGTTTTGCATTGTAGCATCTTGAAAGACCTTATTGCTACTCAGAGCATTTCTGTGACTCTGGTGGCACTTTGCAATGTTAGCATTGCTCAGTGGTTTTATTTACTTATTTATTTATTTATTTGCCTTGCGGAACAAATGAAGAAAAAGGAAAAGGTGCAAGATCAGCAAAGTAAAACAGCTAAAGCAGAGAGTAAATATAACAGATGTTCACTGCAGGTGACACTTTTTTAAAATGCATTGATTCAGGAAATAAAAGGACATACTCTATGTTTATTCCGTGCATTTTATCTTATTTTTGCTTTCACTCTTTGAGGAGGTGCATCCACTTCCATTGCTCTGCATGGTACAGGTGTGTCTGATGTGGATTTCAAAGGAGTCCCAGGAATATTTTAATTAAAACACTAGCTAACATGCTGACTTCTGTATGTGTGCTTCCTTCAGTGTGCAGGTTTGTTCTGGGGTAGATCAAGAACTAATCCAAGCTATTCCATTGAATTTCTCATTATTATGTGCTTAAGAAAGACATTCCTATGAGTCAGCAGCAGCACTGGAGGAAATATTTTATCAAATCTCACCAGAATGTGGCACATTAGGGACTCTTCTTGTTCAGCCTAGTAGCCCCTTCTACTTTGCTTGCTAATTAAGGAAGACAAATGCACTTCTCTCTTGCAGGAAATGAAATGAATGGAGTAGTTTCTGCAACAAAATACAGATTAGAGAAAAAATTATTTCAGTAAATGCATTAGCATATTTATGCACTGTACATGGTGATCTTTCACCCTCCATCTTCTTCAGTCAAAAGGCATCTTATTAATGCTGCTTCCCAGCCGTGGTTGTCACTGGGTGGGGGCTGAATAACTGAGCAGCTCCGTTCACTGGAGTCCCTCTGCCTGTGAGTCTGGCCAGAGGCCACAGGACGGCCCGTGTTTAGAGCACACAGCTCGAAGGTCCCGGACAGTTTCCGTTGATCACCTGCTTTTCGTTTTCTAGCCATTTCACCTTCCGTTTTCCCCCCACTTGGGATCTCTCAAGGGAAATTGACCTTTTTACTGAAGTAGCAAGAACCTGTGTCTCAAAGGTCACAGGATACTTGATGCAAGTTACACCTGACGTGTGGCTAGCTCATGAGATAAGCCAATGTTTCTGTGCGTACCACTTACAAACTTGCCTTCAAACCTTAAAACCATCCGAAAGCAGAATTTTAGAACCCTGCTTGCATTACAGGATTATTCAGATCTGAGGTTTACGCTTAATCAGATGAAGATCAGGTAGTTTTAATCTTAGGACTGCTGCTAGGCTTTTTGTTTGCGTGGGAAGGTCTTTCCCGCCCGACGTTTCATGTCCTGGTGAAAGTGTGTGTCACCTCGAAGGCAGATCAGATCTGCTAGCAATCCAAGGGAAGCACCCTGACACTGCAGGCGTGATGTGCCGCTCAGGGATGAATTCACACATGTTTGCAGAGCTGTCTGCCACCGCTGCTCAAGACAGAAGTGCAGTTGCAAACCTGGTGGGAAATAAAAAAAGTGGCAAGTTTTGCTTTGCCTTTAATTTGTACCCTTAGCTTGCAAGGTCTACTCCTTTGTGTGCATAAATGCCATTCAAGAAGATCTAGTGAGAGGCAAAAGATGTACTTGGACAGCGTGGAAGAGTTCATTCCTGCATGGTCCCTCCCTCCAGTCTGATCTTCCTACTCCCTGAAAGCAAGGCAGAGCTTTCTCCCTGGGACTGAGTCCTGCCTGCCGGCCCCTGCGACTCTCATTTCCCTGCTTAGCAATGCAGTCCTTCGGAGGAGTCTGCACTGCGGCATTTCCCTGGGGAAGGGGCCGGTGATTTCTCACCTCTGGCATGATCCAACTGCTTTATAAAATCGCTTACTTGCCGACAGGCCACGTAATTACTAGCACCTTTGCCAGGTTCCAGGGTTATTCCTTGATTAATGCAATGCTGGGACATTGTCCGTAGCCCACGCGAGCCGGGGAGGTTAAAAGCACTGATAGCACTGACTGCATTTGAGGAGCAATTCCAGCTCTGAACGTGATCAAAGCCCTGCAGCTCCTCTCAGCGTCTAGACACCTGCTAGGTGGGGTCTTATTCTCTGAATGCTTTGTGTAGCACTTTTTTAAATGTATTTTTTGTTTTCTGATCGGTCGTTGAGGATGTTATGTCCCTCTTTCTAACGCTCGGTTTGAGGTAGCAGTTTGTGTTGCTTCTTTTCATGTAAAACCCTCCAAAACCAAAATAACTTTGCTACGAGCTTTTTCTCTTCCCTGGATCGCTGAAATTGCTCAGTTTTGTGTCTAATAGTGTCCCCTCTAAGGATGGTACCCACTCCCAGGTCTTAGGACAGTGCGACCTGTCTCGTCTTGGGTAGAGGAGATGGCATCTCGGCTGGCCCAACTTCCACTGACTTCCTGTGACGTCCAGGCCTTTTCTGCTGTTTGTGCATTTTTTCTTTTCTGAGAAAACTTCATTTCCCTTAAGCCACTGGCTATCAGCTCCTGGGATGCCAACTCTAAGGATATGTTTTATGAATCCCATTGCATCCATGGGTGATGGGGTCTGTGGGGCTTCTCCATGTAGCGGCTTTTTGATGTTAGTTGAAGACTGATTAATTTCTAGCACAGGCCGATTTTTGGAGATGGCTTTTCAGGCTTTTGGTTTGGAATGAATTATTACAGTTTTAAAAACTGCTTAGATTTCTTCATCTTTTCTTGAAGCTTGGTCCTTAACCTAAACGTACTCCCTCATCCATAGGTTAGTCCAAGCGAATTATTCATGTAACATGCCAGCATCACCACTAAGTCTCAGTGTTTTGCCATCTGTCAGTTTTTCCATGCTATTATCTGGCTGCCGATTTTATTTTGTCTCATTTAATTGACATGAAGGTTTCCGGGAGGCGTGTGTCCCTCCTCTGCTCCGTGTGGGCTGGCTCTCGGCTCTCTGCACCCGCTATCAGGCCCGTTCTGACTGGTGGGGTGGCCTGTTTTGCTCTTTGCCTCTTTATGGAAACAGGAGCCTCCCCTACATCAGGAGCAGCCCAACGGCCCTAGCCCAGGAATTGGTACAGCCAAGCAAGGGGCTGAAGGGGAAGAATTCCCAGCATGGGGAGCTGCGGGGATTGAGGCTGGAAGAGAGAGAAGGAGGAAAAGGAAAGCGATATTAAGGGGAGGAAGGTTATTCTGAGGAACATAACGTAGCCACAGCAGCGCGGGGGCTTGGTGCCCTGGGTGGGCTCTCCCATGGAGACCCTGCCGCGCTGGAGCCCCAGGGCTGCTGCTATTATGCAGGGCCTTGGCTTCTGCATATGAAAAGATTCCTCACGATTTTCCAATCTGCTTCCTGAAGCCGAGAGGGGGAAGGGAAGTCATTTTTCTCATTGAAATGGCCGAGACCTCTATCAAAACGAATGCTACCAATCTACTGCTGCTTTGGCACTGAATTATTCTGCCTTTTCTACAAGAGCATTATTTAAAATTTCCCTCTGAAGTATTTTGATTGTTTAATCAGTGACTTAAAAAAAAAATCTCTAGAGAAAAATAAAAACAAATACTAACAAACAGTAACAGCACTGATGGGAACACAAATTAAAGGGGATAGAGCAAGTGAAAATCTAAGCTGGCAAACTCTTGCCTTAGGACATTGTATATGTAATGAGATCGAGGCAGGCAGCATAAACTCACTGCTTCTTGTTCCCTATCAGATTTGTGACACTCTCCTAGTTAAGAGCAGAAATTATTATACAGGAAAGTATAGTCGGGTGTTATGAGGAAGAAAAAGCGAAGCGGAGACCTGAATTCATGCTGCATGTAATAGGGGAATGATTTAATAGGGCAGGTTTAATAAGCAGCAGTCCTGGAAATAGATTTTTAAATGAAAATGGAATATAAAATAAAACCCTGAACGTTGACTTGAAATACAGTACCAGTTCGTGCAGTACTTTAATTTCTAAGTACGTGTCACTAGTCATTCAGGGAGGTGTATCCAGTCTTGACAGTTTTATTTTTCATGAGTATTAGCAGTGTCCCAGGCACTTCGAGTGCTACTGGAATGTGCATCGATCGCTTAGAGTGACTATGACTTCTGCCCAGCCTTTCAGTTAAACCGCACAAAAGCAAAAAATGTGTAATTTGTTGGTATTGCTCATCCCCAACACCTCTCCACTGGCTCCCCATTCACCCCAAAGGAAACTGGACCCATGTCACTCGTCTTCATCGCAGGCTCCTGCGTGACTGCTGGAGCCCGGTGACATTACGGCGCCTTTGCGGAAGGCGGCTTAATGGAGTGTCCCCCGTGCAGGGAGGATTTCTCCTGGAGGAGAACAATGGAACGACTCGTTTGGGGCATCGCACGTGCGCATGCGCCGGGCCATTGAGCTTCAGTAGCCGGGAATGAGAAATGGAAAGAAAACTAGGCCAAATCAGCCAGGCAGAGTCAGATATCAGGTTTTAGGACCTCAGGCAGTAACAGATTTTTCTTTTAATAGGAGTGTTTGTTTGTGTATCCTGATATGGAGACAGGGACTATCAGTGCCATGCAATGCATGAAGACCCTCCTGCTTCATCACCGCTGCGGGATGAATGTGCTACCGCACGGGGCATCCCGTACAATGATGACCGGGAGTGCACGTCGGGCGTGCAGGGGTTGCGTTTTACAGGCAATTTTACAAGGTTCCCACCTCACTAACAAGCTGTCACTCAGCTGAAAT
Organism: Nothocercus julius; assembly: GCA_013398735.1. NCBI lineage: Eukaryota > Metazoa > Chordata > Aves > Tinamiformes > Tinamidae > Nothocercus > Nothocercus julius. The sequence goes on from VZSV01000043.1 coordinate 2,063,322, forward strand.
GCTTCAGCCTGTAGTTTCCGAGCGATGTTTTCTCCCTGACTCTGGGGTTTCATTCAGTGTGTGCAGGTATTACTCCTCAATGCTTTTGTATATGCATCCTAAATATTTCCTTTTATTTTCATCACATTGCTCCTGGCAGCAGCTTGTAATAGATTTTTTGAAGTCCTTTTCACCCTAAGCCCATATAACTCTTCAAATGCTTGTAAATGTACCTTTAGTCCTAATTTAATCATCTTATCTCTGCGAGGATATAATTTCTTCACAAGTGTCTCTTGTTCCTTAATCACTGCAATTTCCCTGACTGCCTCCAAGAGCAGCTGTGTTGAGTAACCCAGCACTGACCTCCGTATCTCAAGGGACAGGAAACCACAGGGCACGAACATGAGAAGTCTCTGAGAAGGTCAGGAACAAAATCTAGTTTTTCTTGCGTTCCGTTCCTTTTCTTGAAGCATAAAATTACCCCTTTACATCAAAGGGAATTTGGGGAAGTTGCAGCCCAACTGCTTATGCCCAACAGTGGGATAACCTCAGCCATGAGCACCTGCCTGGGGGCTGGTGCTTAGGTAGCCAGTTGCGTTGTTTTTTGACAGCCATGCCACTTTTTACTCACTACAGATAGGAGCTAATTCAGGGTACGTAATGGTTATGCTCCCATTCTACCAGCATTAAAAGTTTCACGTAATACCTTCTTAAAGAGAGGAGGGAAAAAAAAAATTGTTTAAGGGATGGTGGTTGTTGTTTAGAGACTTTAGTCTAATAGGGAGGTCAGTAGGAAGCACCTGTTGCATCTCGATTGATGTTTTTGCTGTTCTCCCCTTAAGCAACAATATGTGGAAAGAAAGTGCAAGTTTTTCACGTCACACTGGAGGCTGTGGCATTTGCAGTGTTTTCTGCGCCCCAGGTCCACTCCAAGCTTTTGGTAGCTGACTGCTACAAAGATTTAAATGCTGGCATTTAAATATTGCTGTTATTGGTCTAACATGTTAATGCAGTTTATAAACAGGAATGGTCATAAAAGGCTTTGATGCTACCTCTTTATGGCTGTAATTAACTTGCATTTATTTCAGTAGGAGAGAAGAGCAGGAAAATGAAAGTTGAGCATATGAAGCTCTTGTGTGTGTAATTATTTAACAGCCTATAAATAAGAAGCCAGTGAAAACTGAAGAGATTTTTCGGAAATACTCCGGCAGGTTTTCAATTAGTGCTTTCATTTTTTTTTTTTTTTTTTTTTTTTTTTCCCCCCATTCCATTCCTGCTTGCTTTCTGAAAATCAGATTTACCTATTTTTTTAATCTTTATTTGATGTCTGTTTGTCAAATGGAAAAAGTTCATGTTTGGTATACTTATCATGACTGAAGCAAAGAGGATCTCTGGGAGTCAGAGGTGCAAAATATAGTTTGAGAATTTAAGTTTTTTGGTCCCTGAATGAAGCAATGTTGGGCTTCGAGAGCACAGAAAGTGAACCTTGCCTGGTTTTTCCTTTCTTAAGCGGGTAAATCACAGTGTGAGGAAGATATTTGAAGAGGTGAAAATGAAGAGGTATTGTTTAACGGTTTTCATGTTTTTAAATAGTGTCTACATTTAGGTATCATAGTGGATTTATAAGTTGGTTTTGATGTGCCACTTTTGCCCATGTGCAGACTGTGATTCCCAGTTCCCCCACCTTTTGCTTCACAGTTATTTTTCCCTCTCCTTCTCAATTTACACAGTTCTGGCATCAGGTTCCCCTTCAGGGGAGTGCTCTGAGAGCAGGTGTGGGGCTGGATCCAGAGCCATAGGTTACAGCTCCCCCTTTGTCTGCCTGGTGTTTTAACATGATAAAACATGCTAACGATCCCCTATAATAAAATACAGGGCACTTAGCTGATGAACTCAGTTGGGCCACATGTGCAAATATTCTCCTGCCGTGGGACTTGTGCCAGATACTGCGCTGCTTCTGTACAGGGGGGCATGGCTGGCATGTTTGAAAGTCAGTGATTTCATTCCTAGTGATCCGTGCACATTTATATATGTAAAATTATACATGCCTTTACACATATACAAAAAAAAAAAGAAGGTTCGAGCATTTCATCAGGTGTATTGGCACCCTAAGGGAAGTAAAAAGGAGAAACAGCAATTAAGCCTCATGTGCAAAGATGCATGTTTCAGTTCCTGCCTCTAGCTGTGTTGCAGGGGTCGGAGCGGGAGCGGAGCCGCCGGAACCAGCGGGGCTCTCTGCGGGGAAGTGGAGGTGCCAGCGGAGCGGGAGACTCTGCTCCTCAGCACAGGTTGTGCTCCTTGTGCCTGGACACCTCCAATTAAAATGGCACCAAAGCTGTCAGGCTTAAAAAGTGACAGTTCTATCCTCTGAAAAAACAACGGGTAGGTTTTATAGATGTACATAAAAGATGAAACATTCACTCTGAGATAAGAAACACAATTATTTTAGTGGCAGCAGAGCCTCTTCAGAACTTCTCCCTATTTGCACATACAAGTGCACTTGAGAATGAGAATGCCTTATAAATCCTTAAGTCTTTATTTGTCTACTGAATCCTTTTTTTTTAAGCTTTAAGTTCTTCATATCCCCTTGCTCTCTCTGAGCAGGAATTCGGTTGTTGAGCTGTCACCTTTTCTGTGAAAAAGCAGCATCTTCTTTTGGTGTGAGCTCATGCATCTTCCTGCAGCAGTTGTCTCCACGTGGTTGTCGCCAGCACCGGTGCGGGATGCCTTCTGCTTCTTCCCCACTGCTGTGGGCACTGGAGAGGCACATGCTGTGCAGTGTAACGCTGCGCTCAATTTTTTCCTTACTCTGAATTTTTTTTAGACATCCTGGATGCTGTTTTGTATGTTCAGTCCTTTAATAGATCACTGAGGAATATATTCTAATGGCAAATAAAAGGTGAAGTTCAAACACCGTAGCAGGCGTTAGGAAAGTTTTTCATTTAAATAGATTTTTAAAAGATACTTCAGTTAGCAGAAAAGGTGTGTCTTACAGTGCTTCCTGGCAGCCTCCTGCAGCGCTGTCTAATTCCTCTTTCTATCACTCATCTGGGCAGGTTTAGTTTGCTCATCCAGGGACTGATCCTGCTGATCAGAAACCCTTTTGCAGCCGTAATCACAGCTACAGTCGGGCATCGCAGCAGCGTCACCTGCCCCCTCTGCCCTTTGGGTCGTTCTGTCCCCCTCATGTCCTGTGGGGCTTTTTCCGCCCAGTTTTCACTACGCTTGCAGTGAGAGAAAGAACGGGAGCCTGGACAGAGATAAGTGGGACTCCTCACTGCGGCTCTGGCCGTGTTTTTAATGGCGCTTCCCAGAACAGGCCCCCAAAATCCGCTCCGGCTGCGAGCACAGCAGCCGCGTTCGCCTCGAGCGCCGGCCGAGCGGCCCCACTCGGGAACGGCCGCCTCCTGCACCCCGTGCAGACGTGGGCAGGGAAGCCAAAATGCCACATTCTCAGCTTCCAGGTTTATTGCAGCACCCCAAGCTTTCATATGGTATATGTAAAAATGCAGGGGAGGGGTAGTCTTGTACTAACAGATTTAATTAATCTATGAGGAAAAATTAAAGTGGGCCTTGGCAGAGGTAATTCAAATCCCACAAGCAGCCAGGTGGAGTGTTTTGTTTTTCACAAAGAAGCAACATTTCTAAGTTCTCATAGGGCTTTTCATTATTTTAATCAATGCCTTCTTCCCAGCTTGCTCAATGTGTTCTTTTAGAAGCAGCAGCAGTGCTGTGGAAGATCACAGTAGTAGAGTCTCTATATTTTTGGCATAATTAAAGACTCGTAATTACCTAACTGCTTATCTGGTGAGAAACTCCACGAAAGAGTCCCTGGTCCATTATATTCAAGCCAGACAAGCAAACTAAGCTGCATTAGAGGGATTAAAGAAATGTTGTCAACCTTAAAATCAAAATTTTAAATCCTGTTTGCGCTTAGCTTTTCTACCAGCCCCTCCTGTATTGTACTTCTGTCCCCAAACCTTTGAGTACTTCGTGAACCCAATTAATCTGGGCGTTTCAGCACTGCGAAGTGTTGCTGGAGCCACTGGGCTTATATTAGAGCTGACACAAATGAAGCAAGAGGACTAATGAAAGAGAGGAGCAGCAGAAAGACAATAAACTTTACAGTAAGAGGTCGAAGGGTCCCTCAGCTAAAGCCAAGCATGACTTGATTATTTATCTGCAAAGATATATAATTCTATTAAGAATATTAGAGATTTGGCAAAAGGAGCCATTGAGGGTAGATTTCAAGAAGAAAAAGAACATGAGCAAAGAGCGCAGAGGGTGCTCTGCACAGGAACGCAGCCGCCGCGGGGCAGACCCAGGTGGTGGTAGGAAAGGATTCGGGTAAGGGAAAGCCCAGAAAGGGCCCTCGAGACACAGGAGTGGTGGGCACGGTGCCTGGGTTTGGTTTTTGGCTCTGCGACTGCCTTGTTGTGGGACAGTAGTGAAGTGGCTTCTGTGTCACCATCTGCAAAGCAGAGTGGTCAAACCTACTCACACTGGTGCCACTACATGGTCCTTGGTGGCTGGAGTCAGTCTGAAGATAATATTTCTCCTTGATAGATGCTGGGTAATAACAGGGCTATAAATTGTGGGTAGATTTTACTGTGTGGTTAAAAAGCTCTTACCTTTGGTAGCCTTCTTGGCCTAATTTCTTCCTAAGATATTTATTAACTGAGTTACATGCGGAGTTTTTACCTTCAAGTTGTAATTTTACAACCCCTTATTTAATTTTTCTTCACATCTCCATAACGAGGTATTTTCTTAAATTACTTTTTTCTAGGAAGCAGTGGAAAAGAGTAAAGCCTAGACTTTTGGAAGTGCACAGCAAATATATCTAAAGGCTCTGGACCGATACTTCTGAAAAAGATTGCTGATTTTTTAAGTGCACCTTTTCAGTTTTCCTAAGCGTAGGCGGGTTCTTCTAGTCCCAAACTAACAGCCTCTGGGCAGCGGTTTCTTCTTCAGACTTCAGGTCCGTAGTGCTAGTGGGAGGGGAGCAGCTGGCCCTGTCATCTTCTCCATATGTGCCCTCAGATTTCGCATCTCGTTAGTGTGTTTTAAACTGTTCCGTGTTGCTTTCCATGAGGCAGTAATGTTGGTTGTGAAGCTTTAAAGAGGAATGATTGAGCAGAATTATGCATCAGCATTATGGGGAGAAAGCAGCATTTTGTTCATTCTTGCCATCCTTTCTTACATTTCCAGAATGTGCAGGTTTGAAGAGCACACTTCATTTTCTTTGAATGCAGAAATAGCATTTTAAAGAACATTTGCAATGAAAATCAGAAAAAGTAACAGAGCTAAACTGTATTTGGTGGTTTCAGATTGGTGGTGGCCTTAATTTTGGGTTCTGAGTTCTCACAGTTCTGAGTCCCAATGTGCAAGATTTTCTGTTTTATCTGGTAGTAGCCACTATACTTTGACTGTGTATGCACGCCAGCTTTATACATGTATATAAATATATACTTATGTATATCTTACTCTGCATTACAAGTTCCTCCACAGAGTAATGAGTGAGGAGTTTTTTCTGTTATGACTTTGCTTTCTTTATGAGATGGGAGCTCGTGATATTTTCATAATATGGCATAAAATATGTATCATTATTTTTGAACGTTGGCTTCCGGAGACAGACTGTGATGTGACTCCATTTAGCAACATGACTCCAAAGTGTTTTTCGCTGCACATATTTAAGGAGCTCTGAGGACTTAGTTATGGTGATTCCTAAACAGCAGGCACCCGGCCACCGCACAAACACTGCAAAGGGAGGTAACTGCTTAGTAAAAGCCAATTATAATAAACTGAAAAAAGACATTAGTCATCCCTTTAATATGTATTAAATGGAGGAAAGATCTCTAAAATTGTGTAAAAGAAGTAAAAGTGAGAAATCTAGGGTTCATATTCTTAGAAAAAGATGTGTTCAGTGATCAGGCAACACCAGGAGCTTCATGTTTCTTGGAACAGTCCTTGCTTTTTTATAGGCTGGCAACAGTTCTGCATATTCTTCTTGTTTAGTTGGATTTTGTCATTTAGCTTCTATGTTTCTGGCCTGGAAGAAGTGTTTTTTTTCCACAGGAGCGTAAAACAGCTTCCACTGGAAGCTGTTGTGTAACACATGTCGCAGGAGTGAATATATCCCTATCTGCTCATCAAATATTATGAGAACTGGAGCTGCTGCACCTGCCTTTCAAGACACATTTTTGTTCCTACAGTGCCAAAAGTAAAATTTCACTGCTGTAAACCTGCAAATGTGCCCGCTTGCCTTCTCTGGACTGCAGCTGCCCGCCCGCTTTCCCCAGCCGCTAAAGGAGAGGCCGGCGGGCCAAGATCCGAGCGCAGCTGTGGGCAGAGGGGAGGACACTGTCCCCTGCGGTGCTCCGCGTGTGCCCCGCGGCGCGGCCGGCAGGGACACGGCCGCAGGAGGCGCAGGGCCGCGCTCCGGAGTCCCTGGGTGGGCTCGGTTGTGTTTTAGTCCCCTAAAAGATAAGGATTCCCCCAGGCAAACGTTGTCCCAACTGAGAAATTCTGCCTCTCCTCCCGTGTGTAAATTCTTTGTTGTCTAATACGGTCTGGGCTCATGTGGCAGCGTCTTCTGGCAGAGTATCCTACCCAGGCAGGTATTTTCACTGAACTTACAGGAACTTCATTCTCTTTGAGAGCTCTTCTAGTTATTTTGCTTTGATTTGGCTAGTTCACTTAACAACTGCAAGGACCTGTTTGTCGTATAAATCTTGTTTCCATAAGAAAACAGCATTTAAAAAAAAACTGTATTGAAAGCTTAAATGATTAGAGCCTAGTTACAAGGGGGTAGTTAGAAAATAAAAACATTGAATAAGAAAAGTGAGAAGTATGCATGATTTATAACCAGGTATGTTAGGGTTGTAAGGAGTTCTATAAGTGTGTGAAAAATACATTTCTGACAGTGCTATGGTATGACATTAAGCAAAGAGAGTGAACGGGTATGCACACAGTAATAGAAAATGCAGAAATGTTGAGACTTGTTCTAATTTCTGCTCAGAAAGAGGAGGAAGGTACATTCGCATGTTTGGCAACTTCCCTACTACTAAGCAGCAGCTATTAAAGTTGCATGGTTTTAAATCAGCAGCATTGGCAAACTCGTATTGAAAGGTGTTAAAAGACACAGCCAATGAGTTTGCTGATTTGTGTGGGTTTTGTTTGATTTTTAAACCAATTTTGGAACATTCATGGGAGTTTCTGAGAATTAATAGAAAGCTGGTGTTTTTGTGGTAATTTAAAACATTACATGGAGCACCGTTCAGCGTGTCCTGTAGCAGGTCTGTGGTCTGTGGCTTGGGCTCCTAATGGGATCCTTGGGATCCACAGCTCCACTCCGAGGACAGCGTGTGCTCGTTGAGGTGGGTTTAGTTCTGGAGGAGGCCGTGGAAAGGCTGAGAGTGGAGCACATCCATCAAGAATAAACAAGAAAATGTAGGTCAGCATGTTACAAGTTAAAAACAGGAGTTGTCTCGCTTGCTGTTGTTTCTTGTTTGAATTTCTACCTTGCTAATAAGATAATACACACATTAATTAGCTATTGGGTGTTTTTTGTGGCCTGTGGCTTGACCTAGCCGTGAAGGTTACCTAGAGAGCAGGTGACGGAGCTGGGGAGCAGACCCTCCACGGCTCCTGTGCCAGGACCTCCTCAGCCAGAGCCGGCGGCTGGGACTGCCTGGATCTCTTCCTTGGAGTTAGCACCGAGCAATGTCCAAAAATGCCTTGTGGCTAAAGATGAGCTTGTTTTAGAATAAAAATCAGTGTCATTAACTAGAATAAAAGTAACTGTTCTGTCAGAAGGTGGCTCTGGCCGTACTCTGAGCACTTGGCTCTCCGGAGCGTGCTCCGGAAGGCGGGAGGCATTCCCGTGGAGTTGATTAGTCTTCATTCAGTGGTCATTACCGAACACACACAACTCCCGTACGCGTTTAATATCATGGTCTGTCCCTTGTGATAAGAGGAGGCTGTTCGGGGGCGACGCTGGCGCTTCCTGGGGCTGGCAGAGCTGCTCGAGGAAGGCGCCATGTGCAGGATCAGACCCGCCACGGAGCCGTAGAGATGGTTTCCGTTGTCTGAACAAACTCCTGCTCATTTTCTTTTGATCAAAAGTGCTTGGTGAAAGGTACGGCTTGGAGTCTTTAAAGCAGCTCATTACGGTTTATATTTAGAAGTGGGAAGAATATATTATTAATTATAAGGAAGCTCTGAAGCAGGGAAGCTGTTTAATGTCCTTGATGAATTGAAGCCTTATTGTACTGATGGAAGGCTAAGCAATTAACAGTGTATTCATTAGGAGTTCATCAGATATCAAACTGTCCTTATCGTTAGGATAGCACTAGAATATCTGACAATTTGCCAGTTACTGCTGACGATAAGAGCAAGAGACAGGGACTGCCACAGGAGACTGTAGGTAGCACAGTTGATGTATCCATTCCCTGCCAGTTTATAGACGTTATTTTACATCTCAGTTTCTAGACTAAGTTCTCTCCTGCTGCCTCGGTGCCAGTCAGTGGGTTTTGCTGGAAACCAGGGGGCATGGAAATTGTCTTAGCTGAAATTGAGCATGAGGAATGCCTCTCTCAAAAGGGAATGTTTGATAGATTTGCTATCAGAAATGTGCCTAAGGAAAGCTGTCTGAGAGCTGACCTTTGCTAGCATGTCTATTTACTTGCTGACTAATGAAGTTAACTGTCAATTTATTAATTTATTAAACTTTTCAAAATCAGCCGGATGCCTTGCTGCTTTACATACAGCCGTAACTGGTTCTTCTGCAGGTATTCCCATTTCTTATGTGGAAGTCTTTTTTTTTCCACCGTATTTACTACTACTACCTTCTCCTCTTTCCTCTGCACCCATCCACATGCAATCTAGGGACGTGAGCAGTTGATCTCCATGATCAAAGAGGCTGGGTATCCTATGGGCTCCACTAAAACCCTGTGCTTTCGCGAGAGTTAGATAATTAACACAACAACTTGGCCCATTGTGCAGCACAGATTAAGAATGGCCGAGCCATCAAAACAAAAATTAAAAATTGAACAAACCTCGCAGAGGTGGGGAGGTTTTTTTCCTTTTTTTTTTTCCCCCCTCCCCAGCCCCTATAGAAATCTCCCAGCTCTTCACTCTGTGCTCAGATTCAGCTTGTGTAACGTATGAGAGCTAGTGGTGCTACCCCTGAGACGGACAGCCTTCGCTGAGGTTGCTTTAGTGCCTGCTTGAAACACTCCTTTCCTGCCTGTGCCTTGCTTTTAATCTGTACAGTGAGTCAGTATTTCAATAATTAGGATTAATTTGGGGATTTTGAATTCCTAACTACTTCACTGTGATCTCAGAGGTGATGAATAGGAATGGGATAATCCGTAGGAGAGCAAGGCAGTGCTCTCCGCTCCGGACACGCCGAGGTTTTTGCACCCTAAGCCTGGCTTATCCTGCAGTCTCCAGGAGGAGAGGGAGCAAGGGGTTTGCAGGCTCGGTAGCCGGGCTGCTGTGCGGAACCTTGCGCAAACCCGCACGAGACAACGCCCGCTCCAGGCTGTGCCCGCAGCGCAGCCGACGGAACCCTCTGTAAATCCTTTCCATTCCCTTGGGAACATCTGAGCATGAGTCACTGTCTAACACATCTTGCTGCAGGATCGAGGTTTTTATCAGGCGTTTGAACAATTAATCTCCTTAATGATCGTATGATTTCTTGACCTTTATGGTTATATTTTCTTAGTAGCTTTCCTAATTTGTCTTTTGGGTCATTTATAGTAATTTATGTTCGAAGTTTAAAGGTGATGGCCATGACTTAATTATCTTTTTCTGCTGGAAGAATAGATTTTCGCTACTACTTTGCCTTTCCCTGCTCCCGCTAAGTTTATGGTACATTAGTACGTGCTGCTGTGGTCCAAAACACCAGGTAGCAGCAGTCCCAGTTTGGACATGCCGGCGTCTGGAACTGGGAGCAGGGGCAGTCGTGGTGTTGATTTGGTCTCATTCCAAGCTAGGAAAGGGCAGGTTTGGCAGCGGGCCGAGCTGCAGGATCGGGGCTGTTCCTGCACGGAGACGATGGGGGAGATCAGCTGGATAACCTGGATTGGGCAAGGGGGTTCCTTAGCGCTCATCAGTCATGGCGGGTGTAGTGTGGAATATACGTGCGTAAACTTTCTACAGCGTATATACGAGCTTGTGACTGAAAAGCGTTTTTGAACTGTAAATTTGGAACGGGGAGCGCCGAGCCCCGGGTTTCCCTGTGCGATCCGTCCCCTTCGGGGCCCTGCTCGCACCTCCTGGGCGCGGGCGCAGCACGCGACAGGTCTCGGGGATAGGAGCTGCCGGCAGCAACGAAGGAAACCTAAGTGTCTGAGGAGGAGAGGGCCTTGTTAGAACCAAACCTCCCTTGAAAAACAAAAAAAAAAACCCACATTCCTAAACTGGGATTCTTCAGGAGATGGAGAAGCTGCTCAGACCTGCGAGATGCTGTCCGTCCCCAAGGCGCTTCGTGGCGCGGACACAGGCGGCTGCTGCAGGCGTTGCGTTTCCCACCAGCAGAAGCTGCTGACTTGCAGTTTGTGTATGCTCGTGGAGTACCTGTTTGGTGAGAACCTGACAAATGCTCTTCTGAAAGTAAATCAATTCTGTTTTCTTGGGCTTTCTTGAATATACATGATGTCCGGAGCCTGAAAAGCACAGCAGTGGCACAAGAGGAAGCAAACAGTGGGGCGCCAGTTAGGCTCTATGGCTCTCTGAAAGACTTTGTAGCCTCCTCTAAAGAAAAAGAAGAATGTGCCATTGGCGGTAGGGAGTCAATGGAACCTTCTTGTCGTCTTTGCTCTTGTCTCCTTATAAATAAACCGTTGTTGTCCATCCTTGGCATTTGCAGTTCATTGTGATAAATTGGTCTTGATGTGTCTGACATTTCAACCGAGTTGTTTAATGGTGGTTTTTTTTCCTGAAAGGCAGACCTTGCTGTAGCTTACACTGGACCAGAATACACACAGCATACGAGCGCTCACTGTCATGTGTGGCCCTAACCCTTTCCTGTCTAGGAGGGCGAAGGGAGACGTCAGCACTTTGGTCACGCAGGCGCAAAGCCTGGCTCTGTGCAAGCAGCGCGGCGAGGCGTCAGGCCGGGTGGCGCCTGCTGAAAGCCGGTTCTGTGGGGTGGGCAACCGTGTGGAGTCCACTCGTGCTGCCCCAGCATCTCCTGGTGGGGAAAAGATGAAATAATGCAGAAGTATTTCTGCGAAATCTTGCGGAGTTTCGTGCCAGATCCTCCTGCTACCTCCCGGTGCTACCCGAGCGCGCAGCCTCCGCACGGTGCTCGCCTGGGTGCGGAAAGCTCTGGGACGTGGAGAGCCAGGGAACCGTGGCCAGAGCAGCATCCATCGCTTCCTCCCTGCCACTCCCAGCTTTGATTTACACTTTTTAAGTGTCTGTAGTTGCTCCATCAGTGAGATGATTAACACAGAGCTCGCTTGCTGTAAATAGGAACCTGCTGTCCGTGCCTTGCCAAGCCTTTCATCTTCCCAAGGCTTCCGGGCCGGCGCGCAGAGGCCGAGCAGAAGTAGTGCCCACACTTGCGCTGGGAGCAGTACATTACCTTTTTGCCAGGCAGTGCTCAGGCTGGGTTGTGGCAGCATTATATAATTATACGGCACCTTCTGCAACGTTAAGGGCGTGGGAAGTGTTCCCACGTGTCTTGACCAACTTCGTTCTGCAGGGAGAGTTACCGTGAGCAGGAGAAAGCAGGTCCCACGTGGCACCGAAAGAGAACTTCTTTCCATCACCGTAGTCCCAACAAGAACTAGAACGCTTTGGGGCATGTGGACCAGCAACCTGATTAAGAAACGTCTCCTTGGTTTTTATTTTTAGTTTCCCATTTTTCCCAGTATGCAGGTCAAGGACAAACCTCACCCTTGAATGCACCTCACAGACGCGGACAGGAGGCAAACCTGCAAAGTGCAAAAGTGAAGGAAATCTGTAGGAGTACGAAATCCTAGAGAGGGAAGTCAATTTTATCTTTCATTTCTGAGCGTTAAGTTTGGCCGCGGTGCAAACCACAGTTCGCGAGCAAAGGGGAGCAGACCGCAGCCGACCCGGCTGAGCCCGTGGGGAAGCAGAGCCGGGCACAGTCGCCGCCTCGTGCTGTGTCCGCGGGCAGAGCCGTCTGCCTTTGATCCGAGCAGCCCGCAGGGGCAGTGTCCTGCGGCGGGGGCTGCTCTCGGCGCCTTGTGCCCGCCTGGTGGCAGGCGATCGTGGATTGCTTTTTGTCCCGTCCACAGATCGTGCAGCACTCGTAAATATTATTTAGGCATGCAGCAAGCAAATTTTAGTGAAGGTGCCGTCTTGCCCCAGGGTTATAAAGCCTCATTACATATGTTATTAACTGTCCCTCTGTGGCAGGAGCTAATTTTTCTTGACGCGTTGGTTGCCCACAGCTTCGAGAATCCAAGCTGTATAGAGCAATTCCAGGTGGAGAGAAGCCAGAGAAGTGCTGGGATTAGGGGACACATCTTTCTGAGTAGCTGATTGATGCTTGGGGGCCACAAGAGGCCCCTTGGGAAGTGGATGGGAAGGGAGAGGTGCCGTTTCCATCCTCCCTTGCTCAGCACCCGCGGAGCTGGCTGCCTGTGCATAAAAATTCTGTGCAATGCAAAAGGTATTTTTAATTCAGAGTTGAGGTTCCTGTCTCTTCAGTAGCCATATGTAACATTACCGTCATTAGCGCCAAGGGAAAAAAATCTATTTGCCAGTAATGTGTTTTATTTTATTTTATTTTTTTTTTAGAAAAGGTAATTGGTGTTTTTAATAAGCACATCTACCCATTGGGTAATGATTCCAGAATCCTAGGGAATGTATTGTTTAAACTGTGCAACATTACACATTGGAAATAATATATTGTTTAAACTGTGGAGCATTATGCATTCAAGCAGCCTTGTCACAATAAATATAGATATGTTGCTCTTCAGACTAGTATGAATAGTAAGTAATTTCATTGCAGGAAAAAGAAAGGAGTTTTAGCAATGCAAAATAGTTATATGAAGAGATTAAGCTTCACAGCTTGCTTTGTTCCAGATAAATTTGGCATTTTTTCATAGCTTCATTCTGGCATGTACCAGTTTTTTTGCTTAAATTACCTCTAATCTAGGTAGGTAGTCAGGCTTCTGTAGCACACGTGAGTTCCTGCTTATGCTTCCCACTTATTTTCCCAGACTTACTGAGCATGATCTGCCTAGAGCATGAAGTTTAGAAGTTCCCCTAAAGACCAAACACACAAAATAAACGCTGATACTATACTGAGGCAACCTGTTTTTCTGCTCGTGTTTGCGGGGCGGTTGGCGTGGGGCTCCCTGCTGCCATGCACGGTGCTCGCACTGGAACGGCGACGGGGCAGTGAGGCACAAGGGAGTCGCAGCAAGGAGAAGGTGGGAAGGGGCACGGAGCCGCCGGAGCCCCGGGAAGAGCAGTGCTGGTGCAGGGATCACTCCCGCTCGGAGCCCCGGCCTGTCTGCCAGGGAGGGCACCAGGAAGCAGCGCACGCAGCCGAGTCCTGCTCTGCTTCACTCGGGTCCTTGAGATTTCAAAGTTCAGTTTCTGGGGGTCTGTTGAAAAAAAGTCTGACCTTTTCTGTTTTTAAAAGTGCTCATGCATGAGATGGTTTAAGCAGTAGCACCTCAAAACTGTGGTTGATCTGGGGTCCCGATACCATGGCAGCAGGTTGAACCATGCAAAATTAATATAACTTTAAACATGCAAACTATGTCAGCAATGTCTAGAATTATGTTAATCATTTTTTTTTCTTTGTTTTATTCTTCTAGCCAAGCAAGTGTGTCCAGCTGAAAAAATTAGCTGTGGAGACTTGAGCAACAAATGTATCCCGTCGTCCTGGAGATGTGATGGGCAGAAGGACTGTGAGAGCGGTATTGATGAGGCTGGTTGCACTCCCGGTGAGTTAGAGTGATGCTTTAATACATGTGCAGTGTCTCCACCGAGGGCTGTGAAAGTCTTAGAGTGACTTTTACAAATTGCATGTAAAGGGATGGCTCTTCCTGCCAACAAAATTCATTCATTCCACATTTGCAATGCTAAGTAGTGGATTTTAGCAAAAGAGGGGAAAAAAGACTTCTCCAGTGGAGCTGGCTGACGAATATAAAGTGACCTGTATGGAGAGCTGAGGGGTCTTTTACTACCATAGCAGACTACACTAGTCAGTTTGAAACACAAGCATTAGGATTAGCACCCAGATGACTTTATAAGAGCTTAGGTGACTGCTCAGGAGGTGTTCAGACCCTCGCTGTGCCAGCCCAGCAGATACTGTCACCTCCCTCCTCCTGCAGAGGATAGTCCTGTAAGCCAAGACTAGCTTCAGCAGGAGCTTTTATATAAATAGCTTGGCTTGACTGGCCAGCAAGACAATGATATGCTATTTATTGCAACAGCCTTAAGTTTGGTCCCTACGTGATCATTGCCTTTTATTAAGTCTTTCTCTGCTGAATAAGAGAGCTCTCTAATAGTGTTTTTCCTCAGAAAAGTCCAACTCTGTGCAATCAAGTCATTTCTCAGATGGTCTCTGTGGATAAAACTAAAATATATTTAGTTCTTTGTGCTTCTTACTGTCAAGTAGTTTCTGTTCACTGAGTGCTTGAGTCATTTTTGTGGCTCCCTTTGGTATCCCAACTGATTTTCCAACTTTCTCTTTATGCAGACCGGCAGAACTTGGGGAGTATTAGTTTTAACAGCACTGGGCAGAAGTAAAATCACCTTTCTAATACTGTTCTCGTATATCTTTAGGTTTGCTTTTATTAAATTCTTCTTGTGCACACGGTTCTAGGCTCTTAAACTGCCTCTTGCTCTGTGTGACTGTGACTGCAGTTGAAATCAGCAGTTTTCTTTTTACTTCTAGGTTGTCAGTGATACTGTTGAATAATAATGTGGAAACATACTGATATTTTTTCATTTGATAACTGGATTTTGAATTCTGATACTTACCTAGTTTTTAATCGACATTTTCTGCTTTACTGCAGTTGTGTGATGAAAATGGTTTCCTGGGAAAATCTTGTGGTTCTGAGTAAAACACCATGCATAAAATTATTTCTGTGCCGTCAGCTTTATCACAGCAAATACAGTCTTAGCAAAGACCTTACTGTCTGAGCAGCCTGTTGCAGAATTTAGCAACTTAAAAAGTGTTTTTTCTGTCTCCATTAGAAATTTTCTTTGTTGCAACTCATGCCCGTTGACTCTCTTCCTTCTGCTTTGCAGCTCTTGAGTTATGTAAGTTAGAGTTGGCTCTTGATTTAGAGTTGGCTCTACTTAACTACAGATTCGACTCCTTTTCCAGAGCATCTCCTTCCCATATTGAGAAGACAAGTGCAGGGTGTGGGTAAGGGGCCGCTGCGGGCGTGCTGAGCACCGTGCTTGCTCTGAGTAGGTCCTGCAGCAATGCAAAGGTGTAGGTTGCCTTGCAGTACCTGCCTCTTCACGTGGGCAGGCTCAGTTGCTAAGATGTTGCATCTTGGTAATGTTCTTAAGCCACTGTTCCTGAGTCTCTTACACTAATCAAGTTGTTTTGGCAGTTTGTTCTGGTGTTCTCTATCTAGTGTATATATTTTTTCTATTTAATAGAAGTCACCTTTGGATTAGAGGCGTCTTTAGAAGAGGTTTGTAATTGTTAGCGAAAAAATAGTTCTTTTTGCAGTTTAAGTTAGTGAAGTTAGAACAAATTTTACACAGGTGGCTGCTGCTTACATCAGCAGTTGTTGCCTCACAGAGTCTGTTACTTATAATAAAAATTTGAAATTGCTGTCAAATAAATTGAATATTTTTTTTTCCCAAAGCTCTGAGGTAGCCCCAAAAATGAATTGAAGTGTGTTCCAGATGTAACATAATTTCAGCGTAGTGATAGTGACCCATTAATGGGTATGAAACAGCGGAGTGTTTCCCTTCTGGATGTTTCAATGTCTCTTGCCTTGCTTCTTCCACTGCTTTAGAGCATGTGCAGGTTCTTAAAATGGAAATTTAATCTGAGGACAAATCATCATCACCTGCTGCTGGTTGGGAAGTGAATTAGTGGCTTTCGCTTGGTCCCTGGCAATCAGGTGATGTTGGCACCGGGGCTGCCCCCTCGGTGGGTCTGAATCGGCAGCGTCCGCGGGGGCAGCGCCGGCCAAGCCCAGGCTGGGAGCAGGCAGAAGGACCCACCAGGCACCCCCTCAACTCCCACTGTGGTTTGGGGGGTTTTATTGTCTGAGTGGGTGCAAAACTCAGAGGCTTTTGGTCTTCAAAGACCATCAATTCAGCACAGCGTTAAATTCTCTTGGAGAAGGGAATGGGGGGAGGCGCTCCTGAGCGGCTCTAGTGGGAGCTTTCTGTCGGGTTTGTTGTCGAATTGAGGTGTTTTCCTCAAGGCTATGGACAAACGTTTAAACTCTGCGAGCTCGTGGAGGATTCAGAGCTATTCTCTCTTTTATCCAAATCTGATAAACCCCACTAAGCTGCTCCACTGATACTCTGTGACTGTTCCTCGTTCTTCACTGTTTAGAATCCTTATTCATCCCTTTTCTCTTATCACAACAGGTGATTCAGACAAAAGAAATGTCTGTTCCTAGGGTCAAACCTCTTTTTTTGTTGTTGTTTTATCTTTTTTCCTCCATCTTTACTGCTACGCTTGCTTTTTGGCTCTCACTTTAACTGTAGCTCCATCACCGACGGGCAACTGCAGCCCCCTGGAGCAGAGCACTCGTTCATAGCCCAGGCTGCATATACACAGCAAATGTGTGTGCAGGTAACACATCTTCCTGGAAAAGCACATGGAAGGGATTGCATTTGTGCTCGGGGTAATTCCCGCCTTGAGAGCCTGCAGATATGATACACAAGTGGAAGATGACTTGAAGGTACTGCAAGTAAAGGCATCCACGAGAAAAACATGAAGCCCTTTCTAAGTCAATGTTAATAAAACTATTACTTTGAGCTAATGCAATACTCTAAATGCATTTTAATGTCAGCTATTGCTATTTCTTGATAGGAATAATTGCCTCTTAGTATTACAATCCTTCAAAAGATCTTATGCTAAATACAGAGTTTATAAACATTGCTTCAGCCTGCGTTCTTGCACTGGTAACAGCAGCACTAGTGGTGATGAGCTGGTTGTGCTGAGGCTCTGCAAGCCACCCCTGCCTGTCAAAATGTTCACAGGCCAAGTTAAGTTAGGAGGATGCTATAGTGCGAAGGGGCATGATAGAAAAACAGGGGCCATGATATCAATATCACTCAAAAAAGAGGCAAGAACAGGGCAAGTGTATTAAGTCTGTCGCCCTGTGTATGTTTCTGGGCTCCAACAACTTACTCTTGCTTTTCATTTACTGCATTCGGAGTTTAATAACTCTTGATGGATTTTTTTTTTTTCCCTGACTTATCTAATTGCTCTTCAAATCAATGTGAAATGCATACAGTGTAATCAGTGAAGGCATTGGCAAGGTCAGCTGCAAGGGCAAAAGCTGCTCATCAGAAATTTCATGTTCTTTGAAGCTTTGTATCAGCCACATCCTTGGTACATTATGGAACTATAGAATCATTATGGTTGGAAAAGACCTTCATCCTGTCCCTCTCCTTTGCTTTTGGTCATTCTGTAGACTTGCCGGTAGTCTCGATGGGCTCCACGTGATCTGAGATGGGGTTCATCACCAGTGCACGGGGTTGCTTTCCTTCACAGAGGGGGAGAATTTGCAGTCTTGGGTGACCTCTCTGTGTATCCCCCTTTAGAGAAGGGCTTTGGCTGAACGTTGTTCTCAGAGAGCAGGTAAGCAGAAAAGAAAAACATCCTCCCAAACAACGTGCAAGTCAAATATTTCCTTTGAGCACCTCATCCCCCCCTGTCCAGTCCAGCCCTATGGAGAGCTAATGTGTAAGTGTAAGAAAGCAAGCGTGTATTAATCAGAAATAAGGGTCCTGCTTGCCAGTGGAGCGAGAAACAGCAGTTTGATAGATGAAACACATTCGAACAAAAACATCCTTGGAGCTGTGTCTGTGTGTCTGTGCTGGCATGTTAGCCTGCCCTGGCACCAATATTGGGAAAGCTGTTATTCCCATAAGGAGTCAGCCACACACCCCATCACACCACACTGAAGTCCTTACAAATGGACATTTTTTCCATGAGAAAAGATTTTGTGAAAAAGGAGCAAAAATGATTTCACTCCATGGGAAAACTTCCCAAGGAAGCAGTGGAAGCCCCTGCGCTATGAATTTTTCAGCCTGCCATGGGTAAAGCACCAGTGATTAGGGATCCAGATTTGTGCCCGTGCACAGGTTGTAATTGCAGCAGGGATTAATTGCAGATATTAGTCCTTATGTGTAGGTAGCTAAGTACCTGTCTGCCTAAATAATTTACTTCCCGCAGGCTGCACAGGGGGCTTGAAGCTCACTGCTACCTCTGAGTGCACAAACAATTTCTGAAGGTGCAGATAATGCTTAACATGAAAAAGTATTTGAAAAATAAAAAAAAGAAAATTTTCACTTCTTTGGAGCACTAGTAGTCTGTGTCTGTACAATACTCAGTGTGTTGTGGTCATAAGTCAGGTTTGCTTTTCTAAAATAGATATCAGCAGTTAAGAAGCAGTCCTGTACTTGCTGGCCTGGAGGTACTGGCTTCCTTTTTACAATTTCTCTGGTTCAGTTTTCTGCTCCTGGTGTAGCTCACCCTTCTCACGGCTGCATGGACCAGCTTAGGAACATATTTACAGAGACTAAAAAGAGAAAATAAATGTGAGAGACTGTCCTGTGGAGGTTGTTAGCTCTCCATTAAGGGAGATGCTGACCAGTGTCCTGTCTGCTGCTCAGGAGAGCAGAGCGTGTTTCTGGACAGCTTTAAAAGAGAAATGCTGAAGAGCAGCAAGACGCCCCCTTAGCGGGCACCACTGCTCTCCCCTCTGCTTGGGCTGCACGGGATCATCGGGCTGGGGAGCAGGGCCCTGTCCCTGTCCCTTGTGCTTGTGATACTGGTCCTCATCTGCACCAGCTCTGCGCCCCCAATGGGAACTGTGTCTTGCAGATCAGGAGCCAGACGAGTGCAGTCAGATACACTGAACTGCTGTATTTAGTAATGCATTGATGAATAACAGGATATGTTCCCATGCTGTGATTTGTATAATTTAACCCGAGCGCAGAGACAGGGCTGTCCAAGGAACCTGTGCAGCCAGCGGGCATATTCGCACTTACCTCGGCAAGCTGTCCGAGGGGGAGCCCGCGTTCGTGCAGATCTCCCCTGTTGTGGGGAGCGTCTTCTGCTGCGCCCGCCAAGAGCTGCACAAGGTCATCCCCAATTTGTTCTTGGGTGGTTTTTGCCTTTTTCCTGCTCTCCATGTGCTTTGTCTTTCATTCTCCTCAGTCACAAAGCTTTATGTTCTCCAAAAGGCATTTGTATAAGCATATGCAGCATTTTATGAAATCCATAAATACTCTGTGCTTTTGTGGCACAGAGCTGCTTGCGCTCGCGTCCTGTTCTCTTAACCTGCACGGGTCCCACGGCCTCACGTCCATCTCTTGTGTCCTTGCACCTCTCACTGCTTGTGCTGAGCACCCTGCCGCTGAGCACACCCTGCTCTCTTGAATCCTGCTCCCACTAAGCTTTGAGCAGGTGAAGATCTCTGTGTGGATGTGGGTTAGTGCGCTATTTGAACACACTAGCTACTCTCTCAGGTATTTTAAGTAGAAGTAGATAAGGTTGCTTTGCCAGCAGTAAGTTTGTGGCCACTGGCAACAACAGAGGTTGCTGCTTAATTTTCATGTACTACCCCTTATTTCTATGAACTTTCTTTCCCAGCTGTCAGGTTGCTTTTTCCTTGCTTGAAAGTCAAGGGGAAGAATGCCATTAACTCAAGCAAGTTTTGGACCTTGGTCTTTGAGCTTTTCAGTGCTGGCCTTGTATCTCAGGATTGCTTCTAGATATTCAGCCCTGTGATGTGAGATGGCAGGTTAGAAGGGAGCTGGCTAGGAAAAGTTTCTAAAATAAACAAGAGAAACAGCAGAAAGCGCAGGCGTGCTCAGCAGGAGGGCACGTGTCCCTGCTGTTGTGGCTCGCAGCCTGCTGGTTGCCAGGGTATAGATCATTTATGAGATCCTCAGGGCAGGAATTTGTCGCTGCTTTTTGATAAGCTTCACACACACATGTGAGGCTCCCTAGAAAGCAGCAGTGCTCCCAAGGGAAGGGCTCCTTTCCTGGCGGGTCCAGGAGCAGACTTTCAGAGCCAGCTCTTCCCAATGCGCTGCTCATCCTCAGCAGCCCTCATGCCACCTGGGAGAGCTGTTGGCACACGGGGCATTTTAAATCAGACTCAAAGCAGGTCTGATCCCTGCCAGCAGATCCTTCTGGTGAGGAGGCAGCTGATGAGGGGAATTACAAAGCTGGTTTAAAGCCACCTGCGCTCACACAAACTGGAAAATCTAACCTTTTTGTTAACAGCTAAATAGATTTATCATGTTTTTAATCACTGTCCAGTAGCAGTGAGGAGCACCATGTCATCTCAGCATCGCTTTCTTGTGGATGCAGTAGGAGATGCCAGCAGGGGTTTGCCCATACCGGTTCTGCTCGTGCCAAGCCTCTGCAGAATGGGCCAAGAGCTTTTTGCTCGGTGCTAATGTAGCACTAACTGCATCTTCTTTTGCAGCCTGATTAACCCCTGCTCTTTCATGAGAGCGATGAATTCTGTTCTTTGCCTTCATTAGCAGGCTGGGTGCGCGGTGGCGTGCTGCTCCTCAGTCACTTCAGAGGGAAATCGCACACAAAGGATCGGATTTTGCCGTATATTTCCCCTGAGGAACCCAGGCAATTTTAATAGGGTTAAAGCCCATAGTCTTGCATTTGTGAAAATAGAGGGAATATTCAATCTGATATCGTCATTCATGATTATTTCAGTATGCGATGAAAAGCAACATGGCTAGCCTCAAATTCCTGTTATTTTATGGAAAAGGGCCATAACTTGAGAACAGTTGCTGTATTGCAGGAATCTACAATTATCCCCACAAACAGAAAGAAAATGACTATAGATTTAACAAATGAAAGTCCTTCACAAATAAGATAAGGTAGCACAGCAATGATATCCTCTGGGTTTTACATGATGTTTAATTACTGGACAGCTGGAGGGATTAATGCTTGTGCATTATGCCCTGGCTCTCAGAAATTAAACATCATGTACAGCTGCCACTTTATCACTGCTTAAAGTATTAGAGCTCCTTCAAAAGCAGTAGAAATTGCAGAAAAAATCCCCATTGTTATTTAGGAAAAAATGCAGCCCATGTAATCATATTCGTCCTAACTTCCATCCAAACAAAACAGTGAGAACCTTGGTGGCTACCTTTAATTGCACTCTTACAGTAAAAATATACGTAGGTTCATTTTTCATCTGTTGGATGCTTGTTGTAATTAAATGTAAAATACTGCATTAATTCAAGGCTAGGGGTAAGATATGCATTGCCTAAGTCAAGAATTAAGCCGTAAAGCTGTGGGCTAAGCTGCATCAGAGCTCTGCACCTGGGGAAGGTCAGTGCAAAATGACTGTTTTCCCTAATCCTGCCCCTGCAGCTCAGGTTTAGCAAGGTGTAGACGCAGGCAGTGTTCTGTGGATGGAGTTTCCCTCTGGTCTTTGGTTCTTTTTTCCCATCTTACGTGTCCTGCTGCCAAAGCAGCAAAATTTGGCCACTGGTTAATGATTCTTCTCTGGGCAGTTGCGCTGTTGTGGATTAGAGCTCTTGGAGTTGAAACAGCCCAGAAACAGTCTCTCGCAGAGCCAAATATGCTCTTATAGCCTGTCCCTGAAATGCTTTCTGCATGAGGGCACAGCTGTAATTCTGACCCTCTTCATCCCAAGAGTAGGAATTTGTTTCATTATATTAATCCTGGCCAAGTGTCAGTGACAACAGTCATGTTGCAGCGGCAGATACGTGAGGACAAGTTCCCCCCTTCGGTGGCCGTGGGTGCACGTGCTGGGTATGCTTGTTAAGCAGGGCTTAAGGGTTAGCCTTGCTGAAGGTAGGGTCTGAAGGCTTCAACTTGGTGCATCCCTACACAAGATGTTTGATATTTAAAAAACAAACAAACAAAAACCCAAAAAACGGTTTGCAAGATGTATAAATGGTAAAGATATCTAAAAATTCATGGCTGAAACACACTGTTTCAGTACAGAGGAAAATAAAATGGTTGGGTTAATTTTATTTCTGTTTTGCAAAGAGATTTGTTTCTTCTATAAAATCTGACTAGGAGGGTTGTGTGCGCAGCCAGTCGTGCTTTGTGAGGAGGCTCCTCGCAGGATCCGGGTGTTCTCCGGTGCCTCCCGCACCACGACCACCTCCAGGCAGTGGTGTCGGAGCAGCCCTTGGCTCCGGGTGCTCCCAGGTGCTTCTGAGGCACTTGCCACATGGGTGTCGTTTGGAAAATCGCGACCTCACTGAGCAAGCCGTGTCTGAGGGGACAGGAGTGACTATGTCCCATGCAGGCTCCAATTATCCAAGGCAGTAAAGAAGCCCATTAAATGCGGTGCAGCACATTCTTTTTTCTATTTAAATTCTGTCTAGTACAAAACATCACCAGTTTAATTCACCTGATTATACTCTGATTAGAATATAAAAGAGGAGAGATGGGTCTTTCTCTCATGAGATCCTGGTGGGGTATCTTAGATTTGAGCAGAAGGCTGCACTGTACCAATCTCTGGTGCTCTG
>VZSV01000043.1:2086020-2122422 GCA_013398735.1 Nothocercus julius
TTTTTTTTTTTTTTTTAACCCTTAAACCCTCTACACTAGTCTCACTTGTTCTCCTTTTGATGTCATCTCAGTGCTTTAATGAGGAGGAACCCTGTGATAAACTTCTTGATTTTGTTCCATTCTGGACTACACCAGGGCAGACTGCAAATCTGAGAGCACAGTCTCGTTGTCCGTAAGTGGAAAAGACAGGGAGGATATTCAGAGTTTACATTATCTTGTAATGCTTAAGCTGCTGCTTTCCATAAATTGTGGGGTTATAATTAATTGTACTTTCAGAAAATTAAACCACTTTGAATGAATGATTCTCCGAAAACACATTCTAAATCTGTAAATATATTTTTGCACAAACTGTTATTTATCAGCAGGGGCTTTGGCATCTGGTTGCTCCATTATAATTAACTAATACTATGCAAATACCGCTCCAGAGGATGGAAACATATCTCGCGTTTGAGGCGGGCAGCGCGGCGAAGGCGGCGAGTGCACGCAAATATTAATTTGCTGGAGCACGTGCCACGGCTCCTTAGCTACGTTAGTGATGTGAACAATATCAGGAATTACAATTCCCTCCGCGGCCTTGTCTGGATGGGCTGTTCGGTGTCGATCACCATGGCGACGAGCGCTGCTAGCGCAGAGCCCGCGATCCAGCTGCGCGGCTCTCGGCGGGGCCCTCGGAGCCGCGCGCTCCAAGGCCGCGCCGCTGGGAAGCGGGTGCTGCTGGGCACAGAGCTGGGCCCAAGGGCTGGTGCGTGACCCACGAGCTGAACCGGGTACGTGCTGAGCGCGCTGTTGTCTGCAGACAAAGCAAACAGATGCAGGTAAACCCCAGTCTTGGGGAGCCCGCGTGAGCTTCGCAGCTCGGGGGGCTCCCAAAGTCCGGCTGCCCCTCGTGCCAGGCTTCCATGCGATGAAGAAACAGCAGACTTTGCCCCATGCTTGTGTTGGCAGGTAGAAACCATCCCTTGCCTTCCTCAAAAAATCCATTGTCAGAGTTAAGGCAGCCAGACATTTTGAGCTGTGTTCCTTTTAGTTGCTTTGGGGGTCAGAAAACCATGCAGTGTAATGATTTATCTTCTTTTCATCTCTTCAGCATCAATAACTGCCATTACAACCACTTTTTTTTAATAGTATCTTTCTATAATAATTATCTTTCCGTAAGCAGTTTGGGTAATTTCCAAGGGAATTGGCTTTTTTGGAGGAAAAAGACAAATTAACGATCTGACTGTTACTGAAAAGCTAGGTCTTAATTAAGATTGGCAGAGGAAGCAGCGTTATAGCCCCTCGTACCTCGTTCCCAGCTCTTGGTGATGACGGCTGTCCTGTTTGCTTTGCTTTTCAGGGTTTTATCCAGGTTCGAAGATCCATGATTTGCAGAGATGCCCTCTGTAAGAATATTGGTAGATACAAGTGTCGAGGAAGAGGGGGCAACTGCAGTTCTTGGGGCTTGCTGTGTCCTTATGGCAAGCATGTGATGAAGTTACCTTGATTTTTTGGTGTTGGAGCTGAAGTGGTCCCTGCTGCACCAGGTGACTCAGTAAAGCCTTAGGTTGAATCCTGGCACCATCACTGAGGCACTAAGGCCACATCTACAATATCTCTCTTTTTCTTTACTCAGTCTGTCCGAAGGCGGCTTCCACGCCTCTCTCCTCAAGAGGTGTGACAAGATTGCAAGCGGAGGCTGCAAGGCAAAAATTGTGCTCCATTAGGTATCAGTACATAGTACAAGGCAGAAATTAGTGCAAAGCACCCCTGGCAAATGTTATCTATAGGGCAAGGCATATGTACATTGCCATTTAGGTTTGATGCTTTGCTTCCTAAAATGCAAAAATCTTAATGGCTTACAGTACTCCGCAGAAGTGCTTTTGTAATTATGCTTATTTATTGCTTTGAAGCCTGTTGGTTAAACACTTCTTGACAAACGCTCCCAAGATTTCCACTGGGATCACTTCATATCTGAAGTACCTTCTGCACCTGAGAGCACAACACTAGGAATTTCTTTGGCACTGAGAAAACCAAGCTAATGCTTGTTTCCTTTCTTTTCTGAGAAGCAGCTTATGACAGGGCAGACACCAAAATGCAAGAATGCAAACAAATGGTTCAAGTCGAGAAAAAAAATACCCCCGTGATCATTTAATTACTGTTCAGGGCATTTCTGTTTCAAAACTTGGGAGGCAGTGAAGTCCTGTAATGATGGGACTGCCTATGGACCCTGATAGATTTATGCAAGGTTAATGGTCCCTGCAACTTTAGTTCTCCATCCCCATCCCTCCAACAGCTACGTAAGATACTTTGTAATGCTGCTTTTTGTTACTATTCTTCAAAGGAGCTTCAGGCCTAGAAGAGAGAGACCTAGAGACCTAAATAGCTCGAGCTTGAGGAAGGAAATGCACACTTTGAGTGTGCAAACCACTGCAAACTTGTCCAAAGATTAGGGATCAAAGTCTGTGCAAAATTTTGCTCCTGATCTGTTTCTGAGATTCATCAAAATAATGCCAGAAAAGCAATTTCTTCCTCTCAGTCTTAATTGGTTACAAAAACTGTACATAGCCCTTGCAAAATTGTCATTTCTCTTTTTCTTTTTTCTTTTTTTTTTTTTTAGAATTTGTTAGTAAGATTATAAGTGCTAACTTTCCCCGTGGCAGTCCCTTAGCATTCATTGAGATCGTTAGTTCATAAAGGTGTCTACTGATCTGTAGGATTATTAGATCATTTTACTTCCAGTTACAGGATGTGGATAGAAAAGCATGCACAAATAATAAAAATTGGGGAAATTGGGTGAAAACAGGGACACCCTTCATCTTCATGGTCTCAATTCTGCTATACAAGTTTTTTTTAATGCACTTCTGTGTTTGACTGTGCTCCTTATGAGAGGAATTAACCCCCTAATGATTGTTGTCTGATCTAAGTTTTCCTCTGTTCAGAGAGGAGAAAGATTAGACCCTCCAAGGGACAGGTCTTATCCAACGGCAGGTGGCAAAACCCCAGACTGCTTTATATGACAGAGCACTAAAGACAGAGAAGCTAAAATCTAAGTTAGCATCAGCCTAACATCAACTCACAGAATCAGCGAGCTAGTGAGGACATTCTTAATTACAAGATAATTAGAGTTTCCTTGGCAGGTGTAAAGCAGGCACCGTATTTGAGGAGAGCACCGCGGGCGCCCCTGGGATGTAGCAGCCCCTTCGCAGAGAGGCTGCCGCTTTCCAGGTGCTCTTCCCAGGGCAGCTAACGGTGTTGTCTGCTCTGTGGCTCTCTGCAGGAGTGACAGCAAATAGCTCTGCCTCTGAAGACAAAAAAAAATCACCTTTCAGGTGCAATTTAAAAAAAAAAAAAAAAGCTTTTTTCAAGACCAATTATTTAATTTGATGTAATTTATAAAAGCTAATTTTCCTGTAGATGCCTGAGACTGTTGGAGCAGAATATTTTTGTTAATCGCTCGATGGTTGCAAGTATTCAGAGGGAATTTCTTGCAGGGTGTGGGCTGTCCCGGCTCGGAGGGGGACAGCGCTGCTCCCCGGGTGCCGGCAGCTCGGGGAGCCGGCTCTGGGGAGAGGTCCAGGAGACCCTTCGCCCAGGCTCCTTGGGAGAAGCGGCGCACTCGGGTGTTGCTGCCGAGCAGCAGTTTCCTGGGAAGACACCCCGTGTGTTGTGAAGGGCCCCGCTGGCAGCCTGCAGCTGAACTGATGCTCAGCTCACAGATATTTATCCTACACATCCCACTTAATATGTCCAAACCCAGGTGCACTGCAAAATCCCAAAACCTGGTTCTGTGCTCATGAAAGGCGGGAGCCGGTCCCGTCGGCACGGAGTGGAGCGCGGTGCCACGGACAGCAGCGCTGCCTGTGACCCAGTCCCATCCCGGCTGCCTGTGCTGGGGAAGCCGGCCCTGGGCTCCGAGCTTTGCCAGTGCCGATGGCTGCTCCAGGGGCCTCCCGCTGCGCTGGGCCGGAGGTGACGGTTGCATCTTCACTTACTCCTTGCAAAGTGTTTTGGGTTCGAGGCCTTACAGCTCAGGTTGGCTGGCTGGAGACCTCGCAGCTCACCTGCTTTGCTTTGCTCTCCGTCCCCAGCGTGTTCCCCCAACGAGTTCCAGTGCAGCAACAGGACGTGCATCGCCGTCATCTTTGTGTGCGACGGGGACAACGACTGCGGGGACGGCAGCGACGAGCGCAAGTGCTCCCCTCTGACCTGCAACCCCAACGAGTTCCAGTGCAACAACAGCGTGTGCATCCCGGAGCTGTGGGTGTGCGACAACCAGCCGGACTGCGAGGACCAGTCGGACGAGGCCGTGGAGAAGTGCGGCTACGACGCCAAGGCCCTCAACACCTGCGCGGCCCACGAGTTCCAGTGCGGCAACGGCGAGTGCATCCACCTCAACTGGAAGTGCGACGGCGACGAGGACTGCAAGGACAAGTCCGATGAGCAGGATTGCCGTGAGTGTCCCCTCTGCAGGGAGCGTGGCCAGAAGGCCACCACGGGCCCTGTTTTAAGGACAGCATCGGCACAGCAGCTGGGTGTGCGGCAAGGGGTTCTTATGTCCCCCGTGGCATGGCCGGGTGCCCAGCTGGCAGGGTCACGTTTATGGCACGATCCTTTCTGCCTCTTCCTGGGAATCTGGCGGGAGCTGCAAGAGCTGCTGGGTGCTAACGTACTGCTGAGCAGATCCCCTTCCCCAGAAAGGGAAGCCACAGAAAGTGGAGAATGTTTTCCAAGTCCTCAGGCTGCATGGCCCCGAGGTTAGAAGCCACAATGCTAGAGGGAATATATGATCTCTAGGAAAAAAAATACTTAATTTTCTGCCTGTGAAGTTAGAGCATACTGAATAAGACAGGCAAGAACAGCACCTCTGAAGAATCCAGTCTGAAATGCACTTTGAGTGTGGCTTGTTAAAGGCACCAAGCTAATAAATAATGGATTTCTTTTCAGCTAGCTTTATGCATTTAACATGGTGTTGTTTGTGTGCATGGTATTTTTGAATGTTCCATCCATTTTTAGCCACTTAAGTGTTCAAGCTGGTCACTTATCTGGGGAAGGAGAGACAAGAAAATAAAAGCAAAATGTTTTGTTAAAATATTCATCACAAGATTGAAATAAAATATTTACATAGCTGTATATATTTAGTAGTCCTGACATTGGACCACCTCTGGGAAGGAAGGCCCCGCCCAGCTGCACAAACGAGATATTTTTACAAAAGCGCATAAGAAAATATCCAACTTTGACCAGCCGTGCCTTTCCTTACCCATGGTGACACCACGTGCAGGCTGGCAGTCCCACCAAGAGGTGCAAATTTGAGGCCAAAGAGTGCCCGGTGCAAGTCTGGAGACTTCTGTAGCAAGTCCTAGGCACCAGCTTGCGTTGCAGGAGGGCAGGAGGATGAGCCCCTCGACCCTGGAGTGGTGACGGCTCTGATAGCAAGAGGAGGCGCTGAGGATTCTCAGAAGAGGCACGAGAGCAGAGCCAGGTTTGGTCAGGGGGTGTGTGTGGTGCTGAGTGCCAGGAGCTTCCTGCTGCCTTCCCGTGCCGGCAGGGACGGAGGAGCCTCTTGCTGCATCTCGCAGGAGGTGGTTGCTGGGGCTGATGAGCTCACGGGCAGCGGCACTGTGGGCAGCGCATCCGAGGCCGGGAGCGGGGGACGCAGCGGCGCCTCTTCTCTTGCACGTGCGGCTCTCTGGTTCTTGCATTGTATAAAACAGGGATGGGAGCTAACGCTTTAAAAACTGCTGTGAGGCCGTCATCAGTCATTTGCTTTAATGACTTTGGGCTGATGAATGAGTAGAGTGAGAATGAAGGGTGTCAGTCAGTAAACAGGCAGCAAGACAGCAAATAAATAGGAGGGAATGAGTCATTTTGGGGAAGCCATCTGAGAATGTTGGGTGGCTGTTTTTTTCCCCCAAGTATATACTTAAATATATATATAAAATGAATGTTGGGTTAGTCTTCAAATCTGGAATGGCTATTTTTAAAAATGTCCTCTAAAAATTCTGGTTAGGGCATCCAGGAAGAAATTCAACAGTGATTGCAACTAGAAAATAGATCTCCTGAGACCTGGCCTCGCACTTCTGTGCCTCCCCATCTGTAAAATGGGATTGATGCATCTTGCAAACACAGGGCTTTTCCTGATATTAAGTTAATACTTGAAAGCGCTTGAAAATTTTCACACAAGAATCGCCACAAAGCTGCCAGTGGGTTATTTCAAATGAACTTGGTGCGATATGAATCCCCCTGTGTCATTTTGGACAGGCAGACAGAAAAAAACAGAGAAGTAAACTCTGAATCTGGAATATACAGGCTAAATTTAAGCAATTAACCATTATCCCCAATATTTGC
This sequence comes from Nothocercus julius, assembly GCA_013398735.1. NCBI lineage: Eukaryota > Metazoa > Chordata > Aves > Tinamiformes > Tinamidae > Nothocercus > Nothocercus julius. The sequence goes on from VZSV01000043.1 coordinate 2,092,345, forward strand.
AAATGGGAAGTGTATCTGTTTTAGCATGCTAGTTAATTTACCGGGGTTTTAGTAAATTGTTTCGTATTTGCGTTGTGGAACTGTGGAGACATCTGTGAAACTGCTAAGATTCCACTGATGCAACTCTGCAATGTTGTGTTTGCAGTTGCCTCTTCCATTTTGTAGCTTTAGAATTGAAATTATCTTTCTTTTCCTAACATTTAACTAAAAAATGCTTCCTAGAAGAACTTTGGAGGCTACAACTGTTCACAGCTAGTGGGATTTTCAGCAGCTGTCTTCTAGATCTGTAGCCAGTGTCATGCAGATTTACATGATAAGCTCCAGACCTGCTCCCATGCCAGAAGTGGAGGAGGATCCTTCACTGTCTCCAAGTTTACAAGTTGCTACCAAAGGGGGAGATAAACTCTTTTTCCTGCCAGGAGGATACGAAATAACTGCCACTCCCGCCAGTTGCTGCTCTTGCTGTGTAGATGTGCTAGAGCTCAGTCCAGTGAAGCAGTCCCAAAACTGGATCCTGCATCCTGTGGGCTATATCACAGATAACACTTAGCTTTTGTACCTCAGTATTTTTTAATATTGATGCTAGCTCACTTCCCACCTGTGGCTCTTTTGGGGTTATCCAGAAGTAGTAATTTCTGTATTAGAACTAGTTTGACAGTTTTTCAAGGGACTTCTACCCTGTAGCTCATGCCTCCCATGTGGTAGAAGGGCTAAAACTGAGATCTCTCCAGGGTGTGCAGCTTTACTGGGATGTTAAGGTAATGCTGGAAAGACAAAGCCCTCAGAAACAAGCCATGCAACGAGCCCGTTTGCTCGTGAACTGGGCAGAGCGAGCCTGCCCTGCTGCGCTGGCCGCGCGTGGCTGGAAGGCGTCGTGCCGCGAGGGGCTGACACCCAGCGCTCTTGTCTCTCCATAGCTCTGGTGACCTGCCGGCCGGACGAGTTCCAGTGCGGGGACGGGACCTGCATCCACGGAGCGAAACAGTGCAACAAGGTGCACGACTGTCCTGACAACAGCGACGAGGCCGGCTGCGTCCAAGGTACGGCCGGGCAGCGTGTGCGAGCTGGGCCGCAGGAGGGCAACGGGCCTCTCCACCCTCCTGGCCATGGCGAGCTGCTGCCTGCGGTGTCCTGGCGGTGGGACCTGGGAGAGATGAGCGTGCTCACCAGGCACGTTGCACATCTTAAGAAGGTCCTTGCATGATACTCAGGCTTGATGTTCATTTGCTTGATCCCATCCCATCCCATTTCTGCTAATGCCATCTTCTTGAAGCTCAATGTCAGGCTTTTTGTTGTCACAAGCCTCGTCTAACTTAGTTGCTTTCCTCTCTTGCCCGACACGACAGAGTCAGCATGTGAAAGTCCCAGCAAGTTTCAGTGTAAGAGTGGAGAGTGCATTGACGGAGGCAAAGTGTGCGATTCCCATAGAGACTGCAGGGACTGGTCTGACGAGCCTCTGAACGAATGTGGTACAGTACTTGCCTTCTACGTGTTGCTCCTGTTGTAACTGCTTCCCCTGTCCTCCATCTGGCGCTCACAGCTTTGAGTGTAACCACACGTAGCTGCTAATGCTGTTTCTCACTCAGCTCCTCCTCCCTTGCCTTTGCTCTCTCTGCATAGTCCAGCACTCCTCACGTGAATGCCATTAGTGGCTGAGTCTGATGATCTGCAAGCGTGAACCGTGCCCTTTTCACCATAGGGGTGTCCTTCTTGCTCTTGGAGGGGTGTTGGAGCTGAGCACAGCACAAGGAGCCAGGAATTCCCCCTTCCCACAGGCACTCGTGTCCCCTACAGCCAAGACCAGATTGTTTAGCCTAACCGCCTAAGTTATCCCTGAATTGAAGATGAGCATAAACATCATCAAGATGACTTAGCACTGGGAACAGGCTTTGAAGGTGAAACCCCAGTGAGTGGCAGTGACCACTGAGAGAGGATTTCAGCCATTCCTCAGTTTTACATGTGGCTGCCGCTTCCTTAAGGAATGAGAGCAGGTCACTCACTCTGTGCGGCGTCCTGCCAACCTCTGGGCTGCCACGAGGGACGAAGCCGTGGGCACCCGCCTGGTGCGCGTGAGTCTGGCAGGGTCAGCAGCCCCGAGCGCCGGGCTGCCCTGCTTGGGGCAGCAGCAGCAGGCACTACAGGCACCGAGGGCAGCCCAGCCTCAGCCAGGCAGCTGGTTTCTCCCAGTCCATCCCTTTGTGGAGCACCAGAGGCACTGAACACAGTGCCCCTGCACATAGATAGCTCCCCGTGCTCAGGAGGAGCTCTCAGGCTCTCCGGTGTCTCCAGGCGGTGCGTGTGCGTGCCCAGGAGGACGCGCTTGCCTCGTGCTTTCAGTGCCCTTGCTTTCTTCTGCACTAATCCGCTTCTCCCTGTCTTTCTGAGTGGGTGCTGCAGCTTGTCTGTCTGGAGAGGTTCCCCCATCGGAGCCGGCAGTTCAGCGGGTCTCGGGAGATGGGGCCGCGCACTTGGGCTTGGTGCCGTGGCTGCCTCGCTGGCACTGGAGTGTGGTTTGAATTAGGAAGCTGAAAGAACAGTCCAAAAGAAACACTTTGCTTTAAGGCTGCAGAAATGATGTGTTTTGTGAACGTGAAGCACCGCCAGGGAGCAGCCGGGAGATGCAGGACATGCTCCTCGTGGCGGTGTGTCTGGCTGGCAGCACGCGAGGCCCTGTGGTGCCTTCCGAGATGTCCCATAAGGTCCCTGCAGAAGGCAGGCCATGGCCTGGCTGCCGAGGGTGACGGGCTGCAGCTGCCCGCAGGCTGCGCTGGCCGCCAGCGCGGCACGGGAAGAGATTGATTCGCTGTCTCCACATGCATTCCACGAGGCACCTCCGAACGCAGGGGAATCATCCGAATGGGGCTTTGCTCGTCAGTTGAAGCAGCCTTTGGTAGTATTTTGCAGTGCGTGGGTGTGCGTGTTTACGACCCGATTTGCTGGAGGCCTGTGCAAGCGTAGTAATAGGTGATACCCATTAATAAATATCACTGAGGAGTGACAACACCCAGTGCGACTCTGTGGACAGCTTCCCGTGCACTTGCTCTGTTAATAATGTATTGCTACCTGTGCCAGTGTGTCTTTGATAGGAAGGGAAAAGCATCCCAGAGCTGAGATGGCGTTTCTTCGGGCACGCTATTTTCCTGGTCTTACTGACTTTAATTGGCTTGTGGTTGTTTTCATTTTCTCTCAAGAATGTGAGTTTAATGGCTCTGCTGTACTGCTCACCTGCAGCGTTCAAGGAGGCAAGAAGTAAAAGACAAATGAAAAATCTGGCTTTAAATTGCATTAAGGTTTGAAGCAAATCAGTTTTGCTTGTTCCAGTGAGCCCCTATCCCTGAAATCCCACAGCTTCTATTCAGCAGCCCTCCTTAAGGGGAGGAACTTCTCCTCACCCTGGGTAGGTTAATTATAACAAGAAACATTATGCCTGACAGAAATAACAACCTCTCATGCCAGCCTTTCTCAGCTCCTCATTCAGTTGTAGTTACAATGATTGGTTTAGTCTGTTCTTCATTTCAGTGGGATTAGAGAGGCAGCCTTGGATCGGGCAGGGACTCGGGATGGGGTGAGAGCTGTGACTGTAACCGGCACCACTGGGCTGATACAGGTTGCAGAGACTGTTGTGGGAAGACAGAGTATCTCGGTGTAAATGTAGTGTCTCTGATGGACTGTACTTCGGTGGTTTCAAGAATTGTCACATGTATCATTCCTTGGAGCTAGCTGGGAAAGTAGCGCAGTGTTTCCAAATAGGGACCCCCTGGGAAACAGGACTCCCCACACATGAATTATTAAAGATCAAGGAGACTGTTCAGAAAAGTCAACATGAACGAGGCATGGGGAAAGAGGAGCTTCCTGGAGAGAGCCCTTCGGTCCCTTGAAAACTCCTCACATCTGGCAGAACGTATTCGAAGCAGCAGCCCTCAGACGGGCTGAGATGGGGAGATTTACATAAGCGGCATCCCCAGGGCTCCCTGCTCGCTTAGCCAGTAGCTTTAATCTAGATGAGCCTACAGTGTTGTAAAGAAAAAAAAAGGAAGCAAGAAAGAGATACAGTGGTGGCTTCCTAACTGCAAAGTCACTCATATGCTCTATGTGGCCAGCTCCTGGCCACCAAAAGCTGAACAGCCCTGGGGAATTTCTGAGGACCTCAACCTCTCCTAATTTTATATAGTCTTATGATTAAAAGCCCTCATTTTTAATAGATAATCTGTACACCTCTTCCAGGTATGAATGAATGCTCCATGAACAACGGTGGTTGCTCACACATATGTAAAGACTTGAAGATTGGTTATGAATGTGAGTGCCCTCCCGGATACAAGCTTCTGGATAAAAAAACGTGTGGAGGTAATTTACATGCAAACAGCCGTTCTCTGTGTTTTGCCATACAGAGACGTGATTATAGTCACTCCAGCATTGCTCCATCCCAGATGGTTTGATTTCAAGTTATTGATGGGTTTCAAACACTCCTTTCAGACATAGATGAATGTGAGAATCCAGACGCCTGTAGCCAGATCTGCATTAATTACAAGGGGGACTACAAATGTGAGTGCTACGAGGGATATGAGATGGACACCCTGTCCAAGAACTGCAAAGCTGTAGGTAAGACAGCTCCACGGGCCCTTAAACTGCTTGCTCAGCATCACAGCTCTGGTAAGATGACGAGCTTGCAGGGCTGAGGCTGGCGGAGAGGAGACGAAAGGAAAGCAGCAAGTGAAGACATACATTTCAAGCAGCACAGAACTGCTGCAGAGACAGCAGATGCATTTCTAGGCAAGAACTACTGATCATGCAGATCAGAATATTTTAACAGTGTGCAAAGCAAGACTGCAGTCACTAGCTGGCTGTTTGAAGCTGCAAATAGAAAAGAGAGTCTCTTGACAGGTGTTGTTAAAAACAGTGCAGCAAAAACATTTAGCAGTAGTAGTATTAAAAAAACAAAAACAACCCAATTAAAATGTGGTGGGTTAGTCACCTCTCCCCCACCCAGGCCCTTATATAGATACCAACAGGAACACCAGAGGTTTGCTTAGCTTATTGCAAAAAATTATGTTTGCATCAGAAGGGTAGAAAATTGAACTGTGCAAGATTAACCATTAGCCATGATGGTGGTTTGTTTAAAGGAATCTGTAGGTGTCTCAGTTCCCTTTTGTCCTTCCCAGTGAAAGCATTCTCTTCCATAAGTAAGTTCTGCTTGTTAGAGACAAACTAATCCAACCTCACTCCACTATAAGGAGTGACATTATCTCACCTCCAGACAGCCCAGAGGGCTGAGTCTTCCTTGTCTGGACGTGAGTCACCAAAAATTGTTCCTTTCAGGGTATTTCCCAGAGTTTTGCTTGTGGTTATTAGCAGAATAGTCAGACTGAGAATTGAGAGTCCTCAGATCAGCTGCTAAAATGACAAATGCATTTATTTTCTGTGATAGGCAAGAGTCCGTACCTGATCTTCACCAATCGCCATGAAGTCCGTAAGATAGACCTGGTGAAAAGGGACTACTCGCGCATCATTCCCATGCTTAAAAACGTGGTGGCCTTGGATGTGGAGGTGGCAACAAACAGAATATATTGGTGTGATTTGTTCTACCGAAAAATCTACAGGTAAGAGCTGAGGGAGGACATGTGTTTTGGTACCTTCTCAAAGATGTGGTTCAGCCCTACTAAGCTCTCAGAAACATGGATGTGTACTCAGAATAACTCTGTTTCAGTTCATTGAAAGTAACTGATATTAGTGCAGGTCTAAGAGAGTAGAATCAGCCTGTTCGCTTATAGGAGGAATACGGAGTTATTTATGGAACGTGCGTGTGTAGTTTGCTGCCTTTTGTTAGCATTTTGAAAGATTCTTGAGGCTGCCACTGATACTGCTGTATACTTTCTTTGTATCTAAGAAGAGAGCACATGCTAAATCATTACATTTCGACAAGAGACTAGGCCAGATCAAAATTAATTACACAGGTCCTAATTCTGCAACACATTTACAGATCATAGAAAGATCATAGAATGCTTAAGGTTGGAAGGGACCTCTAGAGATCATCTAGTCCAACCCCCCTGCACACGCAGGGTCACCTACAGCATGTGGCTCAGGACTGCATCCAAGTGGGTTTTGAAGATCTCCAGAGAAGGAGACTCCATAACCTCCCTGGGCAGCCTGTTCCAGTGCTCTGTCACCCTCACTGTTAAGAAATTTTTCCTAAAGTTCCTGTGGAACTTTTGGTGCTTCAGTTTGTGGCCGTCCTATCAGTGGCCACCACTGAGAAGAGGCTGACCCCATCCTCCTCACTGCCTCCCTTGAGGTACTTGTAGACACATAGAGATCATAGAATGCTTAAGGTTGGAAGGGACCTCTAGAGAGGTTTAAACACGTCTATTTGCATACTAAGTTCAACTCTGTTCAGCAGAGCACAGAATATTATACTTCTAATGTCCATCAATCCACAGAACTGACACTATTGAAGTTAGGTGCCCTAAGTTAAAAGTTTTGCTGGATTATGCGGTTACAGCAGGAAGTGGAGAGAATTAAAATGTCAGTTCCTTGTCCTGCAAATCTCTGCCATCCAAATAGAGGGAAATAAGAAAAAATTGTAGGAGAAAGCAGTGGAAAACCACAACAGGCAGTCATAAAGTTGCTGTGTTCGTTATGTGGCCACATTTGCACTTTCTTTCCTGGTTCTGCCCAACGTTCATCTGTCTCTGAGGTCTGTCCCTGTGCGCCTCTCTGGGCCTTGTGTCAGCCTGGTGACAGGTCTCGTCTTTGCAGCGCCTACATAGACAAAGCGAGCGACACAGCGGAGCAGGTGATTCTGATAGACAGCCAGCTGAACTCCCCGGAGGGACTCGCGATAGACTGGGTTCACAAGAATATCTACTGGACAGATTCAGGAAACAAGACCATCTCCGTGGCCACCGCAGATGGAAGCAGGAGGAGGACACTTTTCAACAGTGACCTCAGTGAGCCAAGAGCCATTGCTGTCGACCCCACGCGCAGGTAGGTGTGAAAACCCCAACACTCCCTAGTCCAACAGAGACATCCCAGTCCTCTTCTGCCTCTCTTAAAGACTCAAAGATGGTTCTCATCTCATTAAAGCTTACAGATGCCTTTATCTTAATTAAATGATTAGATTAATTAAAGCAGGACTGCTGAGATATGTTATATCTTTGTGAGGCCTCTGCAGTGAAAAAAATCCTGAAAATAATGCAGGCCACAAGTCAGATGGGCCTGAATTGCTCCAGGCACACAGGTTATGTTGGGGACTCATGTAGTCTGACAGGAATATGTGCTTCTTGGGTGGATAATCTCACTAAGGTGCAGGGTTTGTGGCAGAGCAACCTGTGGGCGGTTTATCCATCAGGAGCATGGCAGCTTCACTAGGCACACGTCAGAACAAACTGCAGTGACTGAGGAGCTTTACAGTATCAAGCAGAGAGCACTCTATCCCCTGATCAGTTTAGTAACACAGATTTCTTAATCTTCGGTCTGATTTCTTGTGTCTGGCTCCTTCAGGTTCATGTATTGGTCTGACTGGGGCGACAAAGCTAAGATTGAGAAAGCAGGCCTGAATGGTGTGGGGCGGCAAGTGCTGGTGACCGACAACATTGAGTGGCCTAATGGCATCACGCTTGGTAAGTGCCAGGGTTGGAGTTGTAGAATCCATTTGTGGCTGTTGTCAGTTTGATTTTATTGCTGCACAGAAAAACTGTAAATGGTGCAAAGGCACCTGCACTCAAAAATCCAGGAATAACCTGTCACTCAGTGCTCAGTGACCTGAGTGATTTAGATGCAGCAGCAAACATGGGGTTAGGCAGTAGGTGTGGCCACTCATAATGCCATATTGCAAGCACTTAAAGTTGCTTTAGGTGGGTATTACAGGAGAGTGCTGCCTTTAAGGAGGATGCAGAGCTGCAACAGCCTTTGGAAGTCTGGGAGATATCACAAGATCCCTGGTATTAGCATCCCTGTATCGGTGTGGGAGGCAGTTGCTTTGGACCAACGCACAGTCCATTAGGAGAGACACATCATGCAGAACCTGTTCCCCCGCCGACCGCTCAGGATGGGGGCAGAGGAGATGGAAACCATCTCTGCCTGGATCCCATCCTGCTGGCATACAGAAGGCTGAGGTCCTTTCCCACAGCACTGAGTAACAGGAGTGCAAAGGGCATTTCCTTGCACCCACAGGACAGCCAGGGACTACCTGGGCTGCAGTTACAGCTACGTGTGTTCTTGACACCATTCAGATGCAAGGTTCTCTGCTTAGTATTATGCTACAAAATGCTGGCCTTAACAAAGATGTCGAAGAAATGCTGCTACCATAGCACAGTGTCAAACAGCTACTGTTGCAAACTAATAATGTTATCCTTCAGTAATTAAGAAATTCATTAATGGCTTGTTTAATTATACAAATTTGTGGTATTTTGGCACTCATCCACCTCCATTCTGTTTAATGAATCCCATCCAAAATGAGTGAGTTTGCTCCAGGAAAGAAACTCCATTCATAATATTCTAAGCAACCCTGAACTCCACCTTCCTCCTTTTACCTATACCCTTCCCAAAATCTAGCTGGTTTGTCAGTGTCCCCATTACCTGTGTTCCCCTGGCCAGCAGCAGAGGAAGGGTTTCTGGAGCCCAGGAGTCTTCATCACTGAAAATGTGTCAATCAGCTTCTTTGGAGAGTCGTTTCATTTAAATCACAGTTGTTCTCCAGCAAGAGGCCAAGGACTGAATAGCCCCACGGGTGATGAAGCTTCTCCCTCCACGCAAGGCATTGCTAGAGCGATCTGGGAAGCCCACCCTGCAGCTGGCCTGCTCCTCTGGAGAACCATAGAGCCTCATTGTACAGGGCTGCCAGTCAGGCATTCCCCACACACACACACCAGAATGTTCCTCCTTTTTAATCTGATTTATAGGGTCTTATCCCAGCATATCTGGGCACTGAATCAAAATCAGATCTACTGAATAAAAAAAAAAAAAGGCCCAATAATAAAGAGATTAGTCATGCTGCCAGCAGGAAAAACATGCTGGGCAAGAGAAAAGAGTAGCCATAGCTGTGTGTAATTTTGCTTCATTGTGTTTTACTTTGCAGATTTGCTGAATCAGCGTCTCTACTGGGTAGACTCCAAATTGCATTCACTGTCCTGCATTGATTTCAATGGCAGCAACAGAAAAGTTCTGATCTCCTCTGTTGATGATCTGAGCCATCCTTTCGGCTTAGCAGTGTTTGAGGTAAGAGTCAAGAATGGATGCAGGACAGACTAGAGACTGCAAGAGGTCTCAAAGCTCCTCTTGACTGAAAGCTCTGTCTTTTGCATACTACAGAAATCTCATCAAGGGCAGTAGCTGCTATAGAAACCAATTAACCTGGTGTGAGTTCAGCAGGAAAAATAATTTTCCAGAGCCCTCATCAGGAACAGTGCTGCAGCTCATGCTCCTAATGCAGTCCCAGTGAACTGGTGAGGGCAGGTGCTGCTCACTGTAACCTCCCACATAACTGAAAAACAATTGGGCTGTCTAATGGGCTTCCCTTGACTGGAATCAAGTCAACTGACCATGCAAAGACCAAAATTGTTGGCAAGGGAAAGAAGCTGCCACTTACTGTGATGAGCAGGTGGGACAGCTTTTCATGCACCGACTCTGCAAAAGCCCCTGTATTTTGAGAAGTCAGACTTGGAGGGAAGCTGCATGGCCCAGAGCAGCCTCAGCCTTTTGCTGCTCTCAGCAGCTTTACGTTTCACACCCTGTTTGCATAGCTGTCCCATTTTATGGGCCCAAGGGAATCCTCAGGGGAGGCCTGTTAAATCTTTCTTCGCAGCCTTACAGGCTGATTGTTCCCATTGTCTCTGTTACCACTGCAGCATCTGCAGAAGACTCCTCGGGAACGTTTTCAGCAGTCTCTCAGGAGTGTGCAGGCTTCAGCTGGGAGTATCTGCACCAGTAAGGTGCTCACAGGGCTCCCTCTGCAGTCACTGTGCACCAGCGCAATGCTGAGGGTCGTGACGCAGTATTAAAAAAGGTGTTATTGGTTCACCTAGTTTAAAGAGTTAGGTAACTGCAGCAGCTTAGCTTGAAAGAGAATTATGACATATGCCCTGCTGCATGTCAGAGAAACTTCTCTTTCCCCAAATTACAGCTCTGATTCTACAAACGCATAAGCCTGCTTTCACAAAGACCTTCTAACTCCTACTTGAGTACAGTGAAAACTTAATTACTCTTGAATATGTAGTATACTCTGTGTGCTGTACCATTCAGTATCATACTGTAACCTGACTAAGAGCAATGCCATAATTAAATAGTACAGTTCAGATCCTCAGTGACAAAACAGAACCTGCTGACATCTGCAGAAATCACCACCTGAGCAGGCATTTTTGTGTGAGATTTAGACAAAGCTGTGCAGTGCCAGTGCTCAGGGCTAATGGCCTCCTCGAAATTTGTATCTCATGCTTAAGATCTATAGCATATGTTCAAAACTCCGTGTTCCCCCTCCTGTCTCTGGACTTCTCTAGGGTGTGGGAGACCTAAGTCAAATCCCTGCTTTACCTGGGTGGAAGCAGAGAGACATCCAGTCCTTCCCTGGGTGGAAGCAGAGGATTGCCTACAGTGGATTTCTTGGAGCAGTGCAGTCCGATCTCTCCTGTAGCTTAGTCCTTTCCTGTGCATATCTAAATGATTATGGGAACAAAAGTTTGACTTTTGGCACCTCTTTCTAGGTAAACTATAGCAGAGAAATCAATCCGAGTTAGCTCACTGTCAAGGTCTGTGTCAGAGTCTCCTTTCTTTTCTCTTTATTTCACTTAACTAAGTTGGCTTTTGACTCATCAAAGCTCTTCTTTAAAATCCTGACTTCTTCCAACACAAGGTATATGATATCTATGATATCTATTTGGGCACCAAATTGCACAAGACACTGCTGCATTTTAGTTTTATCCTACATTAGCAATGTTTGGAAGGATCATGTGTTCTTCAACCTCCTTGTCACAATGGCCAGGTAGAACAACAGACAGTCATTCGGATAAGCTCTTGATAACATGGCCCTTGTGCTCCAGCAGTGTGGCTTTCCTTTCCAAAGCTAAATCCTGAATGAGCAACTTTGATAACTGCAGTTCCTGCATACCTTCTTGCCCACCTTTTTATGTATCTCCAAAGCTAGGATTCCCCACAAAAGATACTAATACAAAAGAGAAATAGATAACAATCTTCCAGGTGAGCTCTTGGCACTGGCCTCTTCAGAGATACCTGTTTAATCCAGGTCATATGTTTGGAAAGGAGAAAACAATCAGCCAAGTTTCTAGCAAACCCCTTTGGTTCTGTTCATGATGCTCCCTCTTTGTCCTGTCTGTTTAAAAAAAAATAAAAAAAGTTCAGAAACAGGGTGGATGCAACTCTTCTACATTTTCTTAGTCCCCTAACTACTCAGAATTACTGAGCTTCTGAACGTTACTTCTGAACGTTAGAAATGACAGTGTTCAAAAAAAAAAAAAAGGAAAGAAAGAAAGCTGCAGACAAAAGCAGCATAAACCAATGTTTTGCACTGACTTCCTGAATGGTAGAGTTTAATCCATCTTGAACTGGAGTGCAGTCACATGAGAAATCCTGTGCATTTCCTTGCAGGACAGAGTGTTCTGGACTGACCTGGAGAATGAAGCAATCTTCAGTGCAAATAGGCTGAATGGCTTGGACATCTCCATTTTAGCAGAAAATCTCAATAATCCTCATGATATTGTGGTATTTCACGAATTAAAGCAGCCCAAAGGTAAGACATGTCCTTGGGGTCTTATGTCTCTAAATCACAGTTACTTGATTCAGTAAATGAAGTGCTTTCTGGTGGTTCCTGATGAGAGAAAAAGCACAGGTAATAATGTGAAATCAATGCCTGATGTTTGAAGTTCCTACATAATTAATTCAGCAGCAGCATTTATTGAAAAGTATCCAATTGGTTAATAGCTGTTTAATTAGTATCTCTGATAACAGGGAGTTACTCTCATCTCTCTGATGCTTGCCATTCATTATATATTTGGGCTGTATTGCGATCTGGAAGTATAACTACAGCAAGGTAAGCACTCACCTCCCAGCCGCAACAGCAATAGCAGTGAAAATGAATTGGCCCAGACTTCAGCATAGCAACCTAGGAAAATTCCTCGTTCCCTTGGGGATCCTGAGGCCAGTCCTGAAGCCCCAGCCATGACATTTTCATGGCATCTGTTACCTTTTAAAAATAAAGACTGCACATCAGGCAACACATGCCGTAGCTATACCTCCTGATGCAGCAGAGAGACTTTTAAGAGAGAGACTGCCTGAATAAAATACCTAAAACAATAAATACCTTGGGTCAGAAATTGGCTCCCTATGTGAAATTCAGCATGAGAAAATTGTCTCTAGCTGCTGTTAATTGTGAGGGAATGTACAGTGGGATGAAAGATGCTCTCCTGGTTCAGCAGCATCAGCAGTCTGTGAATGTTCTAAATTAATATTAATGGTCATCGACAAGTCATTCAAATACTATCTTTATTGTGCTGTATTTGGACCATTAGCTTGTAAATGAGTACATTTGATCAAAAAGGCAAATGGAGCCCCACAAGGCCATTTAAACTTGTATCTGCTAATCTCTTTACTGTTTTTAAAGTAGGTCTGTTAGGTTTCACTCTACTTAAAGCTGTAAAGATGATTAAGCAGACAGATTAATTGAGGAAGGGAGCAGAAGAAAGACTTCTTAAAGAAGCTGAGGGGTCTCTGCCAAAAGCAACAAATAATTAGAAAAATAACTTGTCTTTTCTTCCATCCTTGAACAGCTCCAGATTCCTGTGAGCTCAGCCCTCAACCAAATGGAGGCTGTGAGTATTTGTGTCTGCCTGCACCTCAAATCTCTCCTCATTCTCCCAAGTATACATGTGCCTGTCCTGACAACATGTGGCTGGGTCCTGACATGAAAAAATGCTACAAAGGTAAATATAATCACATCAAAGTTGAACCATTCAAACAAAGCCATATTTACATCATCAGTGAAAATATTTCCTGATGGGGGAACACAAATGTTAGCTTATGTAACCATATGTTTCCTGGTTTCTGAACACAACATTGTGGTCGTCTTTATTGAAAACTTAAGTATTCTGGAAAGTCTAGCCAGAAAGAGATCTCACATAAAGAGGAAAAAAGAGATGAGGCCCAACACTGAAAATGTCAATGTTCAGAAAAACATTAAAATTTGCCACCTTAGTACTGTATAGATACTGGATCTTGAGAGGCCACAGTTATTGCTGATAATACCTTGAATGGACTAATGTTTACAGTGTAATTTTTTCTAATATGCAAATGGATTTCAGGTGCAAATTCAGTATTTGCTCAAAAATCATAAGGTTAACTACCTTCCATTCAGTGTCCTTTATAACGATTAATAATTTAAGTCTGAGCTTGGGAAATAATTTCTGTAGTTGTAAGTAGAGAACTGTAGGTAGTCTGACTGCTTGGCAAATAGAGTCAGAATTTGGTTTCTGTTTCTGACCTATCCAGTCCTCTTTAGATTTATATAACCATTTGTGATTTGCTTTTTTGTATGTACTTTTACCCGATCTCATGTTTGTTCTTGCTTTTCAGATCTTCCAACTACTTCAACTACTCTACTGGTTTCTACAACCACAGCATCTCGTACTGCCACTACTTCCACCATGGCTGTCACAAATGTATTTGGCAAGGCCACCAACACCACCAAAGCTGTCCCCAAAACTGCATCAGAAGCTGCTATTACTATCCCAAGTTTTCATTTACCTCCAACCACATCCATCCTAAGAGATTCTGAGATGACCACTGGAAACAGCAACTTATCACAGCACTGTAAGAGAATCCTCTTTACTTTTTCTAGATTTAGGTTATCACAAAAATCTATGCACTGGTGAGAGATAAGGCCTAAGAACACACCTGTAGATAGGTTAGATGTATAGATATCCTGTCATGCAGAGGAAAAAAAATCAGATGATCTTTATGCATTTCTGCTGCAATGGCTGATGTGACTCCAGTTGCTGTGAATGTTGAGGAACATCTTCAGCATGGTCCTATCCCACACATGAAAAGCTGACTTTATTGGTGGGGCCCTATCCCATATGCCTGATACCATCAGTTCAGGCTGGCTTTAATACCAGTCCTGGCATTGCATGCCCTAATAGGGAAGATTCTACACTGCTTCACTTCTTTTAATCATTTGTTTAACTAAATGCTATTCTCACCCAGTGCCAGACCTGGCATGATAGGTGCCCCCTCTTCATCCTGTTTGAAGTTTTGTGCCATGAATCTGTCACAAAAGTATCTCAACAGAGAGCACTAATAGACCTTTCTAATGTTTGCCCTAAATAATAAGTTATGAAATGGCAACTCACCATCTCAGTGCTAACAGGTCCTTCTCCTGTTAAGGCAAAGCCAAAAAGCTGAACTGCTTTTCCAAAACCAGCTCTAGTCTAGAGAAGAGTTTCTTCTTAAAGACTGTCAGTCAAGACCTCAAACAGATCTAGATTGCTCTAAATACTATAATGGAGAAAAATGCTAGTTATTCTTTCCTAACAATTCCCTGACTAGGCAGTGTCCATGTCATCTAGAAAGCAAAACATCTATAATCTCATTTTTGAGCAGGGTGCCTATTTGTAGCAACAGGTATGTAGTTTATTCTGTAGTCATGTGGGAAAGCATATTTTGTTTTCTAAACTTTATTCTTATAAGTTTTATGTGTGTAAATTTACTTTCAAATGCAATAATTTTTAAAAGTAAAGGAAGCTAGATGCTATAGTTATTCATGTTTGAAATAGTCCAGCTTATTATTAGGTAAATAACTATACAGTAGACCTACCTGCCACAGGGAATCATTTAAAAGGATAAATTAATTTTTTAAGTTTCATGAATGGACATTTTGTAAGACAAGGTACAGTTAGTTCTTGTTCTCTGCATTCCTGATATTTTTGCACAAATAGTGTCTGTGCTGACTTCCTGTCATAACAGCACAGAACACACACTTACTTGGAAGTCTATAACTTTAAACATAGTTTTTTGTTTTGTTTTAATTATTATAACTGTTTTTCTCTGGTAAATTCAATACTATTTGAGTTTTGAGGTTCTTGCAGGCTGAGACAAATTACAGCAACTAGTTATATATGTGTTGACTCACTCCTTAGCTGTAAATAAAACAAAAATTAAACAGAAAGCTGTGCAGACAGCTTTGAACTATGTTCTTCTCCTGCCAGTTCCTGACAGTTGAGATTTAAGATAGATAAATATTTCCAGCAGATTACATCACTGGTTATTTGCAAAATAATTACATAAAATAATACTATAATAATAATAATAAATTACATAATATAATCTGTGATAAATACAAAAAAAAAAATTGCCTTTTTGGCAGCCTTTAAGTAGGTAGAATCATCGGTTGTGTCAGTACTAGCAGGTTTTCTACTGCGGACTTTTAAGAATGCTATCTATAGTCCCCCCAGTGATATGGAAATAGCAAGCTTTTTAAAAAATTTACCTTTTTTGTGCTTGAAATTGCAGGCACATAGTCATTTATTCATTTATGGGTAGAGTTTCTTTATCTAATAATACTGTACTGAACACTTTCTGATTACCAAAATTTCCCAATGTATAGAACAATGTAGTTATTAACATTAAATATTCTTTACCCATGGTTATAAATACAGCAGATGATTTTTGTGATCAGAACTACTTCTGTAATTACAGATGCAAATAATGGTCAAGGCTTTGATTCAACCGTGACAGCAGCTGTTATTGGAATTGTCATTCCTGTTGGTAAGCTGATTTAAATTAAATTTTTAAGGAGAATTATGCTGGAATGTTATTGTAAACATACGCTTCTGCTTTTCTAGTTGGGAGAGGAAGAGTACAGAAACTGCTGAAATGGGGTGTAGTAGTCTGGCTTTGAGAAAACTGTACAAGCACAGACATCTACAGGGGAATATTCACTCAGCTTCCTTCTTGCCCCACCATAGCTGGTTAATAGCATTTTTCTCTCTCCCCTTTCCTCAGTGGTCATTGGCTTGCTGTGCATGGGGGGATACCTCATCTGGAGGAACTGGAAACGGAAGAACACTAAAAGCATGAACTTTGATAATCCAGTGTATCGGAAGACAACCGAAGAAGAAGATGAAGATGAAATCCATATTGGGCGGACTGCCCAAATTGGACACGTCTATCCAGCAGTAAGTACCTCAGGAAACAGCTGAAGAAGGAGAATTTTGTTCAGAGTTAAGATACATAATTATTTCCAGTGGATTGTATCATTGGCTATTTGCAATTTAAAAAAAAAAAAAAAAAAAGCATTTCTTTAACGATCTTTGAGCAGGCAAAAGCCTAAACTTGCCTGCAGCTCAGGTTTTTCTCCTAGAATACAGTTGTCTATATAGTACAATATCATATATAAACAAAAAATAACTGTCCTGATCAATATACCTATCAGCAAGTATAAAGCTAGCTCCCTCAAGAGCTCAATATGTAACAGCTGGTTTCTTATCCTCTACTGGATTCCATGTTACTGTGCTTAAGATTCTAAGTTCCTAGACTATTTTAAAGATAACTTGGGTTTTTCTAAAATCCAGGTAGAAATCATTTTGCTGTTATAATGTAACAGTGCAAGTAAGAGCCAGATCCCCCACAGGGAGGACTGAATGAGATTCTGTAAGGAGCTAAGGAAAGTTGCCTTGACAAGATGAAGCATTATAAAAAGTAAAAACACATTCTGATAGCAAGTCCCATGTATGCACCAGGGCCCGCCTCAGGAAAGAGAAGCTGTTCTAGGCAGCAGCCTGTCTCTCAGGAAGCTTCCCTGGGCTGTAAGGAAGTAGCCCTGGTGAAATGAAGCATTTGGCTGTAGTAACTGCTATGTATTCTTAGCAGAGAGCACGTAGATGCCTGAAGGAATAGAGTTTCTGCAGAAGGGCAAGCACTTCAGATAGTGTCCTGTATTATATGAAAACCCTACTAAGGATCATCTTGGAGAAGATGTTATCCCCTACAAGAAACAAACCTTGTCTGTATAACATACACGTGGAATAAGTGTTGGAAAGATCGAGTTAATGACTCCATTAGTGGGGGTAGGGGGAGATCAGTGCATAAAATGGATTTCTGTCACTTTTACACTAGAGACAGCAATGAGATTTTTTTTTAATCAGGAAATAAAGTTAGCAACAGTATCATAACTTGGTTCTAATGCATCAAAATTCACGAGTTACAAAATTCATCCTCAAATGTGTTTTCTTCCTTCACAGCGTGTAGCATTAAGCCTAGAAGACGATGGATTACCCTGAGGATGAAGCTGCTGCTCCGCACAGAATGCACTGAAAAAAATTGCTTTGGATCACAGAACCTGCTTTTTTTCTTTTTAATTATTATTTATGTTGCTGAAGGGTAACCACAAAGTTATAATGAACTGCAAACATCCAAAGGATGTGAGAGTTTTGTATGTATAATCTTTTATACACATTTTAACTTGTTGCACTACCCATTTGTGATAGTGAATAAGCAACTGCTGAGCTACTAACTCAATGTATATAACCAGCCAGGCTGAAGGTTCAGTAGCTACTGCTTTATTTTAAGACTATATTTATAGAGACTTTGTAAATATGTTGAATATGCTTTGTGGCTATCCATCAACATAAGTAAAAGAAATTCTGTACAGGCAGTTTAGAAATATTTATTAACAAAATCTGGATTATAAGATCTGTTCTGTAAATATAGTAGAGGGGTGAGAGTATTTATTTTTTGTATGTTTGGCTTGCTGTGCATAGATTATCTGTGTATATATCTATCTAAGCTAGATAGATATATAGGCATATAAATATATATATACATATATTTTAAAAATACTAGCCTAAATTTATGGAAATTAGGGATAACTGAATTTCTCCAGGATGTTTGAAAAGTTTGTTTTGAAATCTAAGGCAGTAAGTAAGAAACAGCTGTACTTTGGGGTAGCTGGTGAATGAAACACTCGCATAACAAACAGAATTCTGGTGTTCAGAACTGTTTTCTAGGAGTTGCTTTTTCATTTTCCGGTCTTCCACATTTCTCTCCAGTGCTTTCAGTTGAGAATCTATTGCTTATAGCATTTCAGCAAGGAGAAACTCCTACAGTAACTGTTTTTGTTTGTTTGTTTGTTTTGCTGCTTTTTACAGATTGACACAAATTTGGTTTAGGTTATTTTGTTTGCTTGTTTTCTAGATGTAATTCCAAATGCTTTTCTGCAGCAGGAATCTCACACCTCTCAAATTAGCTTAGAGTTAGTAGAAACAAAGAATCAGTCCTGTATTTTTCATGCACCCAAAGTGAGCATTCTCATATGGCTCATCAGGAAAAAAAGAAGCAAACATACAGTAACAAAAGTTGACTCCTTTCCTACAGGCCCTCTTCTTTCTATTAATACTGAGTCCAAATTTAGGCAATGCTATTGGATGTTTCAATTCACCACACATGGAATTCATTGGGACTCAGTATCTTCCCAGTGAATGCAAATGGAGAAGCTTGCCTCATACCAGACTGACATACAGCAGAGCATGAGGCCAGGAGGTTAAGGACCAGTTCATAGCCCCATCAGTACCCTCTGAATTCCAGGAATGGGCTAGCTGAAAAAAAAATCCCCAGGAAGCACAGAGGTGACCGCATTGGATAGGCACAGGATCAATGCCATTTCCCTGGTGTTCCCAAACTGTTCCTCTCTCCTGCCAGTATTCAACAACACAATGTTGTTAAACGATTCTCTCCCAGGGCTACAATGGTGTCCAAACTATGCGTTATTTCTCTAAATATAATTAGAGTGAACAAAGCATAATGAAGATCAAAATAGTTTACATAACTCTGTTGGTTTCTGCATCAGCAGGGAGTCAGGGACTTCTTAACACATACTTATTTATTGACAGAGCTTGTTATGGTCTCCTGTTAAGGAATGAAATGGTGGTGCTGTTTTTATGACTCAGAGATACCGACGGAGGTACTGAGACATGCAGAATAACATCTCTCTATTACTTGACAAGTTGTCCTCTTCCACACAACTACTGCCTGGTTCCTTTTAGTCCCTCAGAGAATGCTCTCAAGGACTGTGCACTGGGATAAAGGATGCTAGTTAAGGTTTGTGTCCCATACAAATATATAAAAAAGCCAATGTACCTCTTCCATCAGCAAGTGTGATGTCACAAAAGTGAGGCTATCTCTAGGTTAGTGTTTTTTCACTTCATCCATCCAGCAGAGGCTCACTGATTTCTTAGCAATGCTTTCTGTCACTCCCTGTGTCCCAGCTAGCTGCTGTGAGCCCAGAGTGAGTGTAGGGCTGGGTGAGCTTTCAGTGCAAGTTGTGGCAATCCCATGGTTCGTTCTTCTTTCAAAGATACCAATCCAAATTCAGTGATAAAGGACATATACTTTTAGTGGTCTCTAAATCCCATCTTGAGCCTGTGGGAAGTAAATACACATATCCAGGTGAATACAAGTGGTTCAGTTGCAAGGTCCTTTTTAAAGGCAGAATTCACCCTCTAATGAGAGATGGAAGTTGATTCTTGAATAAGAAAAGGAACAGTGACTAAAGAGCTATATAGTATGCATTATGGCAATAATACATACCTTCAAATTATTCACTCCATGACCTATATAGGCAATAGATAAATAATCAAGCATCCTTCTATCCAAATTTTAGATTATAAGGCAGTGAAAAAAATGACTGAGATATCAATTATTCTTTTAAAGTATGAAGCTCTGTTTCTTACAAATTCATGCACTGTGTGCATGAGGAAAAAAAAAAAAAAAAGAGAAAAGGCTGTGATAACACTGTAACTAACAGAAGAATGTAAATATATTTGAAAGTTCTACAGTTTTGATACTTTTTTAAAGACACACGCACACACATACGCCCCTGTAAAAATCATGTATAAAAGGTTGCTTTTTTTTTTTCCAGACATTGTAAATGAATTCAATGTGCAGTGTTGATTTCAAACTTTACAGATTTATAACTACTGAAAAGTCAAACACCAAATTTGTTTTTTAAGAAATTATTTTAAATAATGGCTCAGATTGTTAGAATGATATTTAACATTGTAATCATTTCTGATCTCTGTCTTGTCATATTGAAGTTCTGTTAGAGTACGTTCTTGCTTGGTGCCTTTTGTGTTTCAGTTTTTATGTTATGGATAAAAGGACCAGGGCGGGCGGGGGAGGGATCTGCTCTCTGTAACATTTGCTGTACTTACATAAATAAGGATTACTGAAAACCAAATGAATACATTTGTAAAACAGTGCACTGTTTCTATAGAAAGATTAAATTTTTTTTTATCTGGGCCTACTGAACTAATTGCTTTATAATACTTAAATGCTGTCCTAGAGGTCATATTGTATCATATTTTGGGTTTCCTTATCTCTTAACTGTCCAAAGCCAAAACAGAATTGGGGTGTGTTGCTATGCAAGTTTGCTTCTCCCTTTACAGTTTCAGTCTGTATTCAGCATCTGCAGTTTTACAGTGGCAACACTACAATATTTCATATTCAACATGCAAATGAAAAGACTAGTTTGTTCTGAATCATCTTCCTCTGCCACTTAGGTTTTGATCATCTTCACATCACATGGGCAATAGCTCCTGGTTCCTTATATTTATGTGTGATGCATAGTAATAGCTATGATGTAAGTAAAAGGAATAAGCAAGGAAAAACTCCAGCATTACAATTAGATTGGTCCTTAACCACTGTGAGAACATTTTTATCTCAAAATGAAATGGCACACACTATAAAATGGTACCATTTTTAACTCTGACAGGATATTTGAGTCCTAGTTGCTAACTACCAATTTTCTTTTAAACAGCTTTCAGTCAACCACATTTACTGATGCTGGAAAACATGTGTTCCAGCCAAATATGTACCCTTTTATTACCCAAAAAAAAGAACAGGTCCACTGTTATTCTTGGAATCACGACAGGCAGGCTTAACTTAGGTGAACTAACAGTCTAGTTCTTTTATTAAGCCAAAAAATGATCTAATTTGCTAGACAGTACAATGGTAGCTTAAAGACATGAGCAATTTTTTTTAAAAATCAATGTTAAAATTGCTGATTTTTAAGCAAGGCAAGCACTAATAGTGCAGTTAGCTAGCTCCCTCTTCTCTGTCTCTTGTAAAAATAAAATCATAGAAGAGAAACAAAAGTATTGTGAACTCAGGAGGGATAATTTCCTGAAAAGGACAGGAGGGGTGGATCTTTCTGAACTATTCCACCCCACCACAAACACACAGTTGGTGCGCATATAACAAACACAGTCATGACACTACCTACCTTTTGTCTTTGCAGTCATGCATGTGTATACATGCAAAAATTCATAAGCACCATACTCTTTCATAGCTGATATCTTACAGTGCCGCATACCCAGCACCGATTTCAGTTGTCTCCTAATTGGATAGTCTCAGCCTTAGAGCAAGGCAAAGGGAAAAACATGACAATGTAGAAAGTGAATTTATATGTATAAAATCATAATTAGGGGCATCTTTTAGATTCATCGTTATTGACGTGCATTATCATGCTAGGTGGGCTGTGGCTAGTTCACAGAATTACAGAATGGCTGAGGTTGGATGGAACCTCTAGAGATCATCTAGTCCAACCCGTCCTGCTCAAGCAGGGACACCTAGAGCATGTGCCACACGGTGGCATCAAGGTGGGTCTGGAAGACCTCCAGAGACGGAGACTCCAGGACCTCTCTGGGCAGCCTGTTCCAGGGCTCTGTCACTCTCACAGGAAAGTTCTTCCTCACATGGAGCTGGAAGTTCCTGTGTTTCAACTTGTACCCATTACCCCTTGTCCTGTCACTGGCCACCACCAAGAAGAGTTTTGTCCCATCCTCTCTATATTCTCCCCTCAGGTGTATTTATTCTCCAGCCTAAACACGTGCAGCTTGCTCACCAGGCATGCAGATAACACACACACACACACACACACACACACACTCTTACTTTCCAAGTCCTGCTGGCCCTGGCCTCGGCTGCCCTGGGACAAGCACATGGTTGATGAAGGCATGGCTACAGTCCCAGCTTACCGGAGTTGCTTCCAGCGGTGCTCAAGTTTGTTGTGGAGTATCCTGAAGACAAAATTGGGGCTGCAGCTTTGCAGCTGTGTTTTCCTGAAGTAACTTGCAAATGGTCATTTCCATGGCTCTGGCTGTTAGCCACTCTATTAAGTTTGGGGATTTCTTTTTCCTTCTGAAAGAACAGAGCCTGTTAACAGGAGACAACTACTTCTTTGACATCAAGACTTGCAGAAAAACTACTAGGCATTTGGGTGCAAGGAAGCAAGTGCATTGCTGACTGGTTACAGTCTAACACTGAATCAAGTTTGTGAAAATAAAAAAGGGCCCATCACAAATATACTGAAAGGAAGCTGCCACTAGAGGTAACTACTACCTGAGAAGCACTGCTATATGCAGAGTGCTAAGTTTTTAAAGATGGCTTTAAGAGGGGCCTTTTTCACCATGGAACTTGGGCCACTTATCAAGGACCTTTCTGGTCACTTGGAGAAAAGCACCAGCCTGTCTGCTGCAGACTGGTAAGCTGGCTGCCAGGGGACCTAGTTGAAGCAGAAAAAGCAACAGTCACCACAGTAAGCCCATGTTAATCAAATTCAAGCCATGGAGATGCAGCTGGTCCCCACTGCAGAAGAAATGGACCTCAAAGCATTCCCTGCAGCTGACAATCTTCTGCAGCCTAGTAGCAAGCACATTCAAGCCATCACATGAAGTGAAATAGGGTAAATGTGGGGTAAAGCAGAGCTCTTAAATTCTGTGACAACTTGTCCTGGGCTAAAGGCAGACCTGTCTAAGCTCTTGCACATAAAAAAAAGAATAAACACTAATTTGTTACAGTAGGGGAGGAGCTGGAAGACAGGCAAACACTGCTCTTCCTAGTCACACACACAGATGTGCAAATCTCTGTCTTTACATAAATATTTTCAAGTCCCTGTGAAAGAAAATGGGGGTTGACATTCTTCAGTGTAGGAGTGACAGAGACTTGCCAAGCAAATAGCTTACCAGGCTTGTTGCTTCTCGGTCAGGAGATGAGCCTCTGAGATGACCACTGAGCCACAGCATTTCATTTTACTTGCAGAGCTATGGACATAGGTTCCCCCATGGAGACATGAGTTGCACTGAACCAAGTGTTACACAGCTAAACATGAATTTGCAGCTTTGATTTCACAGTAGCTGCCACAGCCAAGCACAGCCCTCACTATTAAGGAAACCACTGCAATCTTGTCATTGCCATGACCAGGCAGCCATCTTAATAAATAAGCCAGAAGTTCTGATAACGTAAGAAGCAAATCTCCCTGATATTTTGACAGACCCTACCTCTAGCAAAATGGATGGATTATCTATGATATAAGATTATAGCAAACAGAAGGGCAACTTGATTGATCTTGATCTTTCCTTATCTGCACCTTGCTTCATTTCTGTAGCCCTAAAGGTTGCAAATTTGGGTGGAAAAGCAGAGGTTATAGTTGCAGTTCTTGGCCAAGTAACTGAGGCCAACTAACAGATACTTTAAATGACCCAGTTCAGGGGTCATTTTAGGGTTTTATCTGCTGAGTCTACCAGTCAAGAAATTAATCAGTTCTAATCGGAGCAATTTACTTTTATGCAGATATTCATTCACCGGGACTAAGCTGAACACATATACATTCATTTAATTAAGCCATTATACCTGAAGAATAACAGAGAGCCTTACAGCCAAACATTTAAGAAAAAAACCTAAATAGTTTCCTAATAAGGCACAGGCATAAATAAGATGTAAACAAAGAGAATACCTCACAACAATGCTTTGAAGATAAGCAATACATATTTGGAATGTAACGTATGAGTTTTGATGACAGCAATTTTTTTAAAAAGGCTAATACAAGTTTTAGACTTCCAGAAATAATGAAAAGCTGACAGAATAGACTGGAAATTTACACACCACACATCTATACAACACATCATAAGTTGAAAGTCTGATAAAGAGTAGGTGAGGTTAGCAGAATCTATAATGATGATGTACCTGTATAGGAAACTGATGGTGAACATGTATTTTAATTTTGCATGCAACCTTCATCTTCCCATCTCATAAAAGGCCTGATGAATTAGGAAAGATACTGAGAAGGACAACAAGAACAATCTAGAGATTTTTTACATTTTTCAAGGCTTCAGTACAGAAAGAGATAACTGAGAGGCTATACAGTACCTACAGTTTAAATCATTACTGTGCAAAGAAAGCACTCGAGAATAATTGTTTGCCATTCCTCACAGTACAAAAACATGGAGATGTGCAATAATATTTGCTCAGGTAGCAGGTTCAAAATACACATAAACACATCTGTTTTCACAGAACACATAAACTGCGGAACCTACTGCAACAGTATCTTGTAGAGGTTAACTGCATTAATTATTTTTTAAGGCAGTAATTCAAAAAGAACAAGTCTGTCTGTGGTTAAGAAACACAGCATTTCAGATGTACCTTCTGGTTCACAAAGCATCTAAATTAAAAAACTGAGAGCTGGATACACAGCAGATGAGGATTAGTCCATATACTCACTGTTCTTGAACTCTTTCCTAAGCACTCATTACTTGTTCTAGGATAGGGGATGGGGTAGAAGGAAGTTAGTCTTATCTAGAATGACAGTTCTGAGGATCAGATAAATAATTTCTTAAATTTGTCTTTTTTTTCTTAAATCATTCTCTGTTATTCCGCTACAGAATGCACAGAAACTGTATTAAAAATACTTTACAATAACTGAGGCTAATCAGTTATATTGATTGGATGAACAAATAATTCATGCACCTCAAAAGCAGATCTGGTTCCATGTGGAGCCATATGGGACAATTACACAGAATCACATACCTTTCATTCCTTTACTCCTTAATCTTTACAATAATGAAGAATGAACTTACCTAAAATTCACTGACAACACAAATTCCATTATTGAATGTAAATGATCTGGAATGCCCTCAAAATGTAAATTACTTAAACAAGACTTCAGGGCACAGGAGAAGAGCTAAAACTCATTTTAATATCTTATGGTAAGGGAGAAGGTTCAGGGTTAATGTGAAATCACTGATGTGTCTGATGAAAGCAGTATTTTTCATGTAAGAGGAAGGGGGTAAGAAAGTTAGCTGAGGGAGTTCACCAAGCAGTGTACGCTGCACATCTAAGACAGTTGCAAACTCCGAGTCCTGTTCCTGCTCGCCATACCCAACAACCTGGAAATTCAAAAAACCATAAAAACAATAAGAGGAGGATAGTTTAAAAAAAAAAATCTGAAATAGATCTTGTAAGTCAGTTTAGCAAAACATTATGAGCCAAATTCATTAGGACGCAGAATTCACAGTTAGTCTAGGCTCCCTTTTTCAGCAGACAGTATTTTCAGGTAGTGTTCCATCTTTCCTGTCTGAAAATGGAAGTAGCCACCCCTGGCTGAGTCTCTCTCCACTCACGACAGAAGCAGCCTAACTACAAGTCTAACATATAATCTAGATGACTCAAACCGATGAGATTATTCCCACTCTTGAAAACAACGGGGATAAAAAATACTACAGAATTTCATATATTTTTATGTTTTTAAGCGGGAATAGAGGCAGTTCAGAGGCTGACATCCAGTGCAAGTGAGATTTTTAACGGCAGCACTCAAGGGCTGCATTACAGAATTCTAAAGTTTTGCACATTCTTTCACAGGAGTCTACTTTATGCTTAAATTACAGAACATGAGTAAGAGAAAAAAAAAAAAAAAGGTGAGGACTTAGAATTTACTTATGGAAGTCATTATTAGTTCTTTTTAAGAAAGATGTGTAGGAAAATATTCTAACAGATTTACTTACATGTATACTCAGTATCTTTCTATAATTTCCTCTAAGAGTTTGGAGCCATTCAACCAGGTCCGCTTTTGTAAATGATTTCAATTCTTCAATCTAAAACCATAAAAGCACATTTGATGAGTTTGCAAATACTGCACTGATATTTTAGAAACAAACTGATTGCTAACATTAAGGGTCACTTTAAGCATCTTTGCAAGCCTTATGTTCTCAAATTTATGAACTCCAGCACCAAATATAAGCATACTGCTGCTATCAGAGCCATTGCTCATAAAGTGAACTAAATCGAGGTTCCTCAGATTCTGAGGATAGACATCATTCATTTTGAAAAACAAAACGAAAAAAGGATATTGCCTTCAAAACCTGAGAGACTCACTCAGAAGATCAGTTTATATGCTTACTATTTATAAAGTGTGAGTAATCACTCTCTTTTGTTTCAGCCACTTGTTGAAATAATATGATTTCTACTCAAAAAGTGTATTTATTCAGATAACATAAGGGTTTTTCTGAAGACAGTACGAAGTTATCTCTAATTTTAATGGATCAGGATTTCACTATGCTTTTTAAATCTATAAGGCTAGTAAGATATAAGAATGTGACTGAGATAATTTCAAATTAAATTCCTTACCTCACAGGCAAGTCTGTCAAAAAGATACTGCTGACTCATCACTTCATTCCAATTTCTATCCACTTCTTCACCAAGAAAACAATCTTCACATTCTTTAATATTGATCAGGGCACTGACCTGCAAAAATTTACTTTTATTAATACTCCTACAGGAAAGCCATGGATCCTGGAAAAGAAGTATGAGTTAGACTGCAGGTCAGATGTATTAAAAGCAACCAGCAGTAATGTTTACTGCAATGAATGGTGTCATAGGCTGTGGCAACTGTCTTAAATTCCAATTCACTGACATCTGTTGAGACACTTAAACAAGTAGAACATACCCTCTGAACCCAATACTGCCTTGCACTGTAGGAAAGGCAGCATTAAATACTCATAAAAGAAAGCAGTATCCTCTGCTCAGTTAGGAGATAAGTCCCCAAAAGTGCTCCTCTGCTGCCCAGCTAAGATCACAAAACAAAAATGGGGACAGAAACAGTATCACTTCTTTCTTCCCCCAGCAGGCTGCCTGCTTGTTTTCAATACATCAAAAAGTAACATCACCATTCCTTGGAGGTATTCTAGGTCTCTTCTTTCCAATTACCTGAGCACGGAATGTATCTTCAGTTAAAAGCTTCATTTTTTCCTCAAAGT
This sequence comes from Nothocercus julius, assembly GCA_013398735.1. Lineage (NCBI taxonomy): Eukaryota > Metazoa > Chordata > Aves > Tinamiformes > Tinamidae > Nothocercus > Nothocercus julius. The sequence goes on from VZSV01000043.1 coordinate 2,119,428, forward strand.
GCAAAAGAAATTCTTCTATTTTCTTGTCAACAAATTCAGAACTGAAAGATGACAAAAGAAGAAAAGAAGAAAGGAAACTAGAGACAATGCATTTACCTTTCATATTCAAAATTCTCCTCTACCAAACCTAGACTCTTCTGCATTCTTTCAGTTAGCAGGCAGAAAATTCTCACAGTTCTAAGCCTCTTTCAAGCAACACCTGACCAAAAACCTTTATCTCTAGGCTGCAATTAAGTGTTGCATTACCACTTCTGTGCCTGCGCTGGGCTCTCCTCTTCCTTTCAGTTGTCTTCTGTGGTTCTTTTGGAGCATCTTTCTCCAAAAAATACGCAATCCCTTGCTTAAAGACAATACCCAGTAAAGCCACTTTGTCCACACAGCATTTTTAACCATATCAATGTCAATCACTGTCAGTGAGAAAGACACTGAAGCTGGCAAGTTTAACTTCAGCTCTTCTTTTTAGACAGTCATGTGAAACTGAAACTCTTCTATGAAACAGTAGCAGTCTTCAAACCAAAAAGAAGTATCATCACGCCAAAAGAAACATGCAAAGTTACTTAGGTACTGAGTGCTAAAACAAAACAATAAGTTTGAAAAAAAAAAAAAATCAATAGTTTAATAATTTCAAAACAGATGTTTTGGGAAGTTGTGTTATTCACACAGACCTGTTCTCTATCGTCAATATTAGATTCTTAACAAATAAAGAGAAACGGGGAGGGGGGGGGAAAAATGGGTAATGGCCTTGCCAGAAAAAAGAGCACTTGTTTACAAAACAAAAAGGAGAGATGCTAACAACCTGTGTAATGTTAACATTACAAAACACATGACAGTATAGGCACCAGGGATTTTATTTTCACTTCTAAAGACTGATAGTTTCCAAAAACTGCATCATAAATAGCTGTAGTTGTAAATTCAAACATTATAAGACCAAGGAATCCTAAATAGTTTGGCTAATTGATTAAACAAATTCTGAGAATTTCTGTAACAAATACCAAGTTGAGGTATGTGCAGATCTGCACATATTGGCTCTGAATCTTAAAGCTGGAAACACCAGAAGTGAAACCATTCTTAAATTAGTAAGACTTACTTATTTTTGGTTGCTTGTGTTGTTACAGTAATGGAGAATCCAATGATCCCAGAATTATTTCTGCAGGCAGGGTATACATGGTACCTTATATGAAAGTGAGGAGGAGAAAAAAAAAATTCATGAGCATAAATCACTTCGCATCCATAATCTGTACCACCACTCAGACCCAAAGTTTCAGTAAACATGCTACTATCAAAGATGTCTGAGGAGCTAACAAATACAAATTTAAATACCAATGGGCATTACCTTTTCTAAATCCAGTTAATTGCTTTTGCAGCTTTGTTAAACATTTTATAAACAAATCAGATAATGATTTTCTGAGAATTCCTGTAAATTTAATGTAAGAAATTATGAAATGGACCACAAATGGTTCAAGCTGGCTCTCACCAATCCAGCTGAAACTTAGTTTTAGGCAACTGCAGTCGATAAATACCACAGCTAAGCAATGAATACCACAGCTAAGCCATATTACTTGCAGGTTAAAATGCACAGTCTGGTTGAAGCTCTTACATTCTTAACCATGATTTAGAGACTAAGTTCTATCAAGAACATTGATATCTTAAATGCTGCAGCTTATGTGGACATCCATAATACACAGTTCTCTTTCTCCAGGCATGTTATCAGTTATTGAAACTTTGTTTATGTAACTGCAATATACAGGGTACCAAAGCAATTAAATTAGGAAGAGTATTTAAAATATGAACACTGGCCTAGATTCAGACTGTGCATAATGCAAATATATATAGCTAGGAAATCACCTCAGGCTCCACTTATGTGCAACCAAAGGTAGAAAATGGACCCATCTGTAGACCTAGATAAATTCATCGAGCAGCTGTGACAGAAACACCCTGTGCGGATGCTGTGTATGTTTGCAGTGTATTACTCTGTACTTTCAGCTAAGCTATTCAGAGAATTACACACAGAATCAGTTTCCATAGCAACATGGTATATGGGACTAATCGTTGATGAAGAAACAGATGAAAGTAGCTATACCTCCTGACAATGAGCTTACCCAAGTGTTTCTTTAGTTCGCAGGAAGTTGAAACAAGGCTCCTCCATATGTGTCTGAAATACAGCACAAATTTAGTCAAAATGTACTCCTGCATACAACAGTAGATATATTACCATAACCACACTGCTTCATACTCAGTAGATAAGCATGGACAAATCAAAGAAGAATGGACTAAAAGCACTAAACTCAAAACAAATCCTCCTGTTCTCAAAATTCTACGAAGAAAATAACACAAATTTATTTAGGGAAAAATCTATGTTCTGCAACAGGTAAGACAGGAGATTTGCCTTCACAGACACTCACATTTTATAATGAAATTTTTTTATTTCTTTGTTCTTCAGTGGAATAGCACATTACCTGACGTACCAGTATAATCACAAGTGCTTATACTAGGAAAGTGGTAGTAGGATTAAAAAAAAATATATATATATATATATGCATATCTGTAGAGTTATGGTTTTATGTTAATATTAACCATTATTTTTCCAAGCACCAGATACTGCATGAAATATAAATGCAGCCTATACAAACCCCAGTAAGCATTCAAGATTTCATAGGAAAGGCCAAAACTTACCACAAGCAACTCCATAAGAACACATTCTCTTATACTCCTTGCACCAGCCTAAAACAAACAAACAAATCCAGTTTGGATGTTCTTCAGCCTTAACTGTTCAGTAAGTTATCAAAGTTATCATGAGGAAAAAAAAAAAAAAAAAAAAGTGCCAATGATTTCCAGTTTTCCCCTGTGCCTCCAAAGCAATGGAGAAAGCAAATGATTTCATTTCAGATTCACTGCAGCAGTGGAAAGACTAACTAGAATTAACTGCAGGAAAAAAAATGATGGCAAGAAAAATAGGAAAGGTGAAAATACGAAGACTGGAGTGTATGACATATGG
>VZSV01000043.1:2126433-2148608 GCA_013398735.1 Nothocercus julius
AAAAAAAAAAAATCTTAATAGGTTCAGAAGTTCACATATAACATAAAGCTCTTAGTCTTTGGCTGAGATCCTTTATAACGGTCTACATTTAGCAGCCAGAGCTAAGCTCCCACACTAACAAAAACTTACCTGTCTTGCACATGTATCTTTATTTTACTCAACTAATAGGAAACAGTTCATCAGCAGTCATACCAGTAACCTCTCCTTTCGCATAAAAGACACTTTTTGTAGATAAGGGAGGACAGACAGTTAAAAAGATGCACCTGTTGCAGCTACTGCCTACCCCATAATGTGGAACAGAAAAGCTATTAGGAGAGCACCTTTTAACAGCAGCTGTAGTAAGTGGAACAAGGCAGGGGCAAACACTGACTTGTCCCAGCTTGCTTTTGTGTGCCTCGTTACTACTCCCAGCTTTCTCTCTCTTGCACCCTTCAGTGTCCTGCACACATACCTGCCCTGGTCACGTTTTGTCCCTGGTCCATAGACTACCATCAGAGGAAGCCATGGTAAGCTTACATGTAATATGCAGAAGTCAAAGTCAGATTTATACTAAGAAAAGTTGCATTACAGATTTCACAGCAGATATTAGTATTTCAAACAGTTGCACTTGATTTTCTTTCTTATTGCATGCAAATAACAGTGACTGGTAAAAGAGTAATTCCTTTGTATTTAGGCTACTTTACTTCACACTCATTTTTGTAATTCATGTTTTACAATCTCCATCCTAAGGCATAAGTCTTCCACTCATTAACCTTACAGGTTTTCAGGTACTCAGTGGAAAATGTACATGGTTACACAAAGCCATTACTTCTCCACAGTCTTTAAAACAATATAAAAACATTAATTAGTGAGTTGCAACATAAATCTAAGAATTTCAGGCTTCTGGCTAATTTATAAAATAATGTTCAACATCATATTTGTTGAATTCTGCTGCGAAGGATGTCTATTTGGTACTTACAGGTAGTTTATGATTGAATCCTTTCACTCTAATGATCAAACCATGCTCTCCAGCCACTAGTTTGTACTTCAGTTTAGCAATATCAGCTCCATATGCTGGTTCTGAGAGATTCAGAGAGAGGATGCTAACAAAAATCTCTAGAAGCACCACACTTCATGAATAAAAAAGGAAGTGAGAGTGGGAATCAACATAGAAGAGACACAAATATTTAAGACAACAGTTTTAAGAATAAGAAGCTGTTCACGCTAAAAGCTTGAAACACCTAATTATGAATTAGGTTTTTCACTCAAAGTTTTTCACTTCCAGGATTTCTGGCATGAACCTCAAAAGTTTTGTAGATCTGATGAAACAAAAAAGAGCTTATTAGAGCTACAAAGTATAATACACACCATTCTCTAGAAGTACGTGAGGATAACACCTAGCTTGAATAAAGAATTAATTTTTAAGGACTAGATTAATTCTAAGTAAAATGTTTATTAAATGCTAATAATGCTAAAAATGTGTTAAAGGTAGCTCCTTAGAAGACATTTGGAAGTTTCATATCCTTATCTGATATGGAAGTGGCTGTCACAGAGACACAATATGTTTAAATATGTTCCATCATTTTAAGGAGTCTTTCTTCAGGACTGAAAATTGCAAAGTGCTCCAGTACATTAGGATCAAACATTTCTATTAGCATTTCCAAACCTAAATTGCTAATGCCTCCTGAAAAATAGGTATACAAAGCTTTTCACAAAAATAGCTCTACCCTTTTATGCAGCTCTTTAGTGATATTATAATAAAAGTACTAGACATTTTATTACAACAGACAGTTTTGATCAAAGGTCAATGGGATGGAATGTATTTATGGACTTTCAAGCAGAAGACTATGCAATATACACACAGTCTACTGCTGCTCTGTCAAGTTCTTCCACATATACAGGAGATCCTTCAGTCTGTTGCATGTACTGCCCACAGGCGATGGCCCATTGCAGTGGAGTTTTTGCTGAGCTTTCTGTTCTGGCAAACTACAGTAACTACTATACGGTTTATATATATGTATTTTATATATATATATTTTTTTTTTTTTTTTGTTACATTGAGACAGCTGCACTAATACCTAGTATATATTTTCTTTTTCTGACAAAAATACTCCATTTCACACTTCCTCAAAAGATAACTACTAAACTACAAAGAAAATTAAATGAAAAAAAAAAGTCAGTCTTTAATCTGTACTGGACATTTTAATTGGCATTACTTCCTTGTAGAATAAATTTTCTGTCTTGGTTTGAAAGGCAGATTACAGAGAAATATTCTTACCTCTTTGTAGACTGTTGTACCTGTGAAGAAATCAGGTGAAAATGTACATACGCTGTGGAGAAAGAAAACAACGACAACAAAAAAAAAGAAAAACAAAGAACAACTGCAGAAACATTGTCAGCTTCAATTCAAGTTTGCAAATATTTTTCCTCTAGACTGTTCTGTTTTGGCCAACCTATGTTCTTTGAACTGCACTTACATCTGAAGGAACTTGGAATTGTAGTCACTTTGCATTTAGGAACTGAAGAAGCTACCCTTCTGGTGAAAATACCTACTGTGTATTCAACTTGTAATTACTAAGGACAGACATAATATCTTTATTTGTTTCCATTATCTTTACAGGTGTTCATACTACTCCTTTATGTCAAAAGCAATAAAACAGACTCTAAAACAACAAAAAAATCCTACTACAATATATAAACGCTACATCAAAAAAGCTTCCCAGTAAGAATAAAAGTATTATCCTACACAAAATTTTATAGTAGTAAAAGCAATATAATTTAATTTGATATTGTGTCTCAGTGATTACAGATAGTATTTTCTCAGAATATAGAGAAAAAATGAAGGTTTGAGGGCAAAAAAGATTGATTTTTTTTTTTTTTTTTTGGTTTGGCATTTCTGTCATTTTCTGGTTTTCTTTAATTTTTGTTTCCTTTTTTAAACCAGCAGACTTGCAAGCCCAAAACTGGCTCGATCCTCTCAAGTGGTTTTGCCCCTGAGATGGTCTCATACTCTCTTGGTTAGATTTTTATGGGGAAATCAACTTCTCCTGGAGTTCCTGGAGTAGCTTCATGTTGAAGAGTCAGAAGTCAAAGAAACCATTAGAATACCAATAATTGGTCAGACATATCTTCTAGTGACCCTTCTTAAATAGATACTGTTATGGATCTTAGATAGATACTGTTATGGATTCCCCTAAAGAAAGTTTGAATCTCTCTAAGCACTTACACAGTGAATAAAACATGGGGAAAAAAAAAATCACTTGAATCAGTGTGGCTTATTAGGCTAACATAGTTAAGTTTATATAACTCAGGTAAAACAAGTGAGAAATAAAGACATAATCATATCTAGGCACTTCTGATACAGTAGACTGCATGACAATGTAGCCAGTTAGAACTGGATTGATTTGAGGCANAAAAAAAAAAAAAAAAAAAAAAAAAGGCAAGAAAAAAGCCCTTTGAGCTTCAATAGGAAGAACGCAGATGTAATGGACCAAGAAACCTCAGGTAACCACAAAGAAAATGACCTTTTTCCCCCCCTCAGGACAGAACTAACAAAGCTCAGAATACAAACGGTCATAAAACAACCTCAACTTTACAAAATCTATCTATGTGATAATATAAGAACAAAAGATATGACCTTTTCTTTACCATTAAATAAACCAATCTCATTATACTGAAGTCTTCTTTTTGAACGTAAGTTATTTCCTGACCTTTCTTATTCTACTGCAGGATAAAAAGTGATGGTTAAGCATTTAAGCTTTTTTCTTCTTCCTAAATCCAACATGGAGATTTGTGTCATCATAAGGAAGAAAGTGCGCATACCTTATCTAATTTTAACATAGGATCCTCTGTAGGTACCATCAGAAGTTTGTAATGTCTTCCTCAAAGTCAGCTCAAAGACCTTACACACTAGCAATCTGTAAAAGTTGGTGCTGAAATAGGTGTGGATATTTGAGGTGGGGGCCAAGAAGGTAAAAATAATGAAGGATACAATGGGTTACATAAATGAGACACAGAAAACAGTAATGCTGTAGCTCGTCACCAACGTCTGCCTCCAGACACATGGGTGAGAAAAAGCCTATTTGGTAGGAAGAGTTTTCTACTTGCAGAAAAAAAAAAAAAAAAAAGTTATATAATGAAAATAAATAGGTTTTTAAAAGACTAGCAACCAGTGCTGCCTGGATTTTGCAAGACAGTGAAACAAGAAATGCTCAGTTCCAGAATATTGCCAATATTGAATATGTGATAGGGGAAACCTAGAAAAGGTTTTGTTTCGAGCATTTGTTAATGCAGTAGTTACCTTTAGGTTTCTTGAATTTCTTATCGTTCTTGTACCACATGCATCCCTGTGGTATATTCATAATTTTGACTGGATATTCCATCTTGGGGAAATCAGGTGCCTTTAGGGAGAAATCAGTGGCTAACATAGAAACATAACAAAGGTGTTTATATGTCAGATCCACTGTCCAAGTATGCTGCTTTCAAAAATAAAATTCTCTCCTCTATGTCCTTGTTTGAGTGATGTCTTACCTATATATTTGTTTTCTTCTGGAAGGTGCAAGTCCCAATTTAACTCAAAGTCACAGGCCCACACATCAGCCCAGTATTCGTCAATGTCTGTGAAGTAAATGCAGCTTGGTTGTAAAATTTGTTTTCAAACCAATTTTGAAGTAAATTGTCTTAAAGTTAAATCAAAATCATATGCATTATCATTCTCAGTTACCATAACATTCTGCCACAATGATTGCTTATGTTTTCATCTCTTATTTCCTTAAATGGAAATTTCTATTGTCCCATGTAGAAGACCCAGGCCCATAAGGTCAGGTAGACTAACTAGACTACTAAAAATATACCCAGAGGAAAACTGCCATTGATTTGCCACAAAAACACTCAAGCCCTCAGCAACTGTCATGCACTCAGCCCAGCAACTGAAACTCACTGAGCAATCATGAAATCTGACTAGTGAGATTTAATTTTCCTATATGAAGGTGATCATACATTATTCTTCAGAGGCTCATTTTACCTTCTACACTGTACGGTGTTTCAAACCATCTCTCCTTTAGAGGGCATCTTCCCTCATTGGCAGCAGACAACAGACAAAGATTAGCTCTCTGAGGGCAGAGCAGGCCAAGGATGTCATTAATGACCTATGCAGATTATAAAAGAACTCAATTCAAATCCAAATACATACAAAAATAAATTAACACTTTGTCAAGATTTTTTAATTTTACATACACTTAATATACGGAATTTTTCTACCTCAGATGTTTATATTGTACTCACTTCAGGGTTGTATTCAAACAGAATTTGATCTCCTGTCAGCAAGTCCTGCTTATGAAAAAGATGCATGTGTTCAGAAATATTTTCAATATAATCAATTGGGTCAGTCTGGAAAATGAATGAGAAATGTTTCATGTGCTTGACAACCAAAACATCAATTTATTTTACTTTTTTGTGCTAAGTGGAGCTTTTGTTTACTGAAGTTTTCTACTACATTAAGCAACCATCCTTGCAACAAAATAAAAGCAAAAAATCTTTTAATACAAGATCCTTTTCTGTCCAGGTACTTAGAATCATCTCCAGAAACTTTCCTACCTGATATTTCCATGAGAAAACAAAAGAAATGACTTGATTATAGATATGTCCATACCAAAAGAAAGACACAATGTGCTACTGTTGGCAGAACACAAAGGCAAAACTAAGAATGAAACTGTATGAGCTTATGACCAATTTTGACCAAGGTAAAAGAAGGAAAATAAAAGATACAAACATTTCCGTACTAATTCAGCTATGTAGTCTAGTTTTATCCTAATAAAGTGAAGTATTATCCTTCACTTTGGTGTTGCACACTACATTCCTCGGAAGAATTGCACTGAAGTGTATGGGTATGTCAAAATGCTCTTTCAAAGCACTGAAACTGATAACCTTACCCAGTATGTGCCCCTAGGATAGCTTTCCTACAGCCTGATCCTGCTGAGGACACTCATTTACATTTAAAGGAGACAGAATAGAGGGTAGTTAACTACAAACACAGAGAGATCTTTGTTTTTGACTACGATTATCTTTTCCCTGGAAACAAAAATTAAAATTACTTTATGGTTATTTATTTGTAATTAAGCATTTTGAGGTGGGCTCTCCAAATTTCTATTTAGAAAATAAGCACTGTTTGCAGCTCAGATGATGTATGCATCTCATACTTCTACCCTCGATTTTTGAGTATAAAAGAAGAAGGTTATCAGTGGGGAAGGTACCATCTGCCCCACTGTATCTTCCCCTCGTTTCCATGGTCAAAATCCATGACAACTTTGAAGAAGAAAGTAAATGGAAACCATGAAGATTCAGTCTTTCTCTTACAAAGGAGCAATCTTCTATTTTAACATACTCTCCAAATCTATAATAAGCTTTTCTTCAACAGCCTCCTTCTCCTGGTGAACATATAAAACCAAAGGCTTCCAGAACCTTCTTGAAGGTTTCCCACCACCAGGATCCTGGAAAAGCATCCTATGGAGAATGTTCAAGTTGTATTTTAAGAGTCTTTTAATGCAATATCTTTAAAAGTCATAAAGGCTAACAATTTTGAAATGTGATTTATTTCTGTTTAAGAAGCATTCTTTCTTCCATATCTCTTTAAATTCAGAATTGTAATTCTGTTAACTGTAACTGAGCACACAGTAAAAGTTCCACACATAAAGGGGAAAAAAAAAAAAAATTGGTTTTCTTATAGATAACAATTGAGAAAGAGTCAAGTACCTCATCCTGGAAATAAAATTCATTTTCATCTATCTTCTGAATCTCTTCCCAAATTCTGTGAATGAAAAATATGTATGCATCATCCTGCAACATTTCTTAAGAGATGTATAACAGAACACTTCTTGACACAATACTAAATATTTGAATCAGAGAGTAACATATTTCTATCTTTCTCATGCTGTCATGAGGGAAAAAGACAGGTCACTAGAACCATACATAACATTTTGAAAACTCAAAATAGTGAAGCCTTTTCAGACAAATTACTAGCCTCCTCTTTTTTTTTTTTCCTCCAAGATAAGGAAATTATTAAACGGTAGAGATAAAATTTGCAGTTCTAGATCCATGTTACACAATATCGCATGACTGGAAATATTTGAGCTTTCTCCCAGACTACGGTACATAGTGAAATCTTTAAAAATTCCCTTGGAAGTGAAATTTCCAATTTTTACTTTGGGTTCCCAAATAAGGAATCTTTTACAGAAAATGTTATAAAAATACAAGAGAACATCCTCTTTCAGATGCAGCTATGCCAGTTTAAAAGAGTAGTGCTCTCAGACTACCTGAAATCACTGGAGGTCTCTCTTTCTTCTTTTATGTTGTGTCAAGCTACTTGGCCCAGACTCCCCTTTTCACATGTAATCAAAATAAGTTAAATTAACAAAAGCCCTTTCTTTAAATCGTGACAACTAACCAGTTCCCTTTTGGCTGATAAAGTTGAGAGAACAGTAACACTGTAAATTTACCCAGGTGGAAGACAAACTCCACTTCCAGGGTGGAAGTAGGTGAAACAAAAATAGTAACTTCTTCAGCTGGCAGAGCTGTAGCTGAAAGAAGATATGAGGACAAATCCTAAGGGTGTTCGTTAATATTTAGGTCGTGCACCTGGAAGTACACTGGGATAGGCATACCCAGAATTACAATCTCCATTAATCTTTATTTCCACCGCTCTTAGGATAAAGGACTGGATACAAAAACTACCTTTTATCTGGACCTACTTTCTGCAACATTCTCAGATACTGGAATACAACATGCACAACCTGGAGATCAAGAGGCAAGCCGGTAAGCTTATTTTGAAATCTGGACATTGTAAAAATGACAAGATATCCAAGCTACAATTAATATACCTCATAAAAATGCTCATAACCTTCACCAGTCAAAGTAATAGAAATGTTGAAGATGGAGTAACTGGAGTTCTGTTCAAAACCCGTTTCAGAATTTCCTCCACATAATGCAACAGCCCAAAACCTATTGAAGAGATAAATCCAGTATTAATAATTCCAGTTAAAAACTTCCCTGAAGTATGACCTCATTGTTGAAGTTTATCTCAGTTCAGTGAAAGCTGCTTTGAAATTTAACACAAACTGATTAATCCAAAGAGATGATTCTCTCTACATCAAATTTTCTGAAATTCAAAAACTGCAAGACAGGCATTCCTCCAGAACATATTTAGCATATCAGAATATTAAATACATATTTTTCACTTAGAAAAAGAGCAATATATGAACTACATCCTAGGAGGCTGAGAAAAGTCATCATGTTTTAACTCTTGTACTTAGAAAAAATACATACACAGAACCTTAAGAGAGTGTTTTGCATCATTTAAATCACATTATAAGAATAAAAGTTAAAAGTAGTAATGGACATTGCTTAAAACTTGGCAAAATGTATTATTTTTCCTATTGCACAGGTTAAAAAGAAACAAATACATACTTTTTTCTAAGAAAATAAAGAATGCTGCCTTTGCCTTCATGTCCTACCAGCCAGGAGATATAGTGTAGTGGTTTTACCCTAAAAAATAAAATTGTAACATTTTAATGGTAAGAAGGAAAAAAATAACTGGATTAAGAATTAGAAAAATCAAACAATAGATAACTGGACATATTCTTTTCATAAGAAGATTCCACAAATTTAACTATAAATTTTGCCTTTGTCCAAAGATAGCAAAATGTGGAAAGACAACAGAAACACAGACTAAAAAGTGCAAGCCCCATACAATATACAACAACATATAAACATGCTAAGACCCCATCTTTCCTCAGAGCTCCACATGTATCAGGTCATGGCTGGTGCAATGAAGAGCATTAAAAGTAAGATAATATGCCTATGAGATGTTATATCTGTCAACACTGAGGTATTATTCCTAATACTGTATATAATTTTGTACACCACTCTAAAATGATCAAAAAGTACAAAATTTATTTCCTGAAATTGATCTTTTTATGGTTTTAACATGAGATGAGGTCTTCATCATTTCTTGAATTCTCTACACCTCCAGCTTCACAAACTGCATGAAATCAAAACATAATGTAAATTAATATTAATTACATAATTAATGTAATGATAATCTAAACATCATTTTACCTGTAATTTCTCTCTTGCGGGGGCAGTGCCCAAGTGATATGCAACAGATGGATGTTTCTGACTGGAATAACTGCAAAAGAAGTTTATTCATTAAAAATAGAAATATGCCATTTTAAGTCCAAGAACCATCTGTGGACAAGATATTTTGTTTGATGTAGAAAAAAAAAACATATGCACATGCACTTGCAATATGTGAAAATATATAAAAACATGTACACTAATTCCTAAAGGTGCCATCCAGCCTCTAAAACACTGTCAGTAAGGGACAGCTTATGCACCATCCCAATCGTGTAACTGGATAATTTCATCTTGTGCGCTCAATTCCTCTCAGTCCCAGGATTTTTAAATATCTTATATTCATATAAGTTCATATCTTATTCTGAGGAATAATGGAAAACTAGTACAAAAAACAGGCAGAAGCAACTCCCATGGCTGTCTGAGCAAGTTCCTCAACCAAGAAGAGAAGCATCTGTTATCATCCTCCTTGGAGCTGGGTAAGACTGGAAAGGCAGATATATGATTAGTCTTGCCATCAACATCAGAAAGAAAAAACTTAAATGTAAAGGTTGTTCAGAGTTATGCTTCAGGAGGAAAAACAGGGAGCCTGGCACAGGATGCAATATGTACATCCTGCCATATGCCCTCATATTCTCAAACTACTCACATTTCCATCAGAATGAACCTTTACAGAATGCAGAAACTCTTCAAGCACTTGGAAGCAATTTGGGAGAAACAGACTTCTGAGGGACAATGAATTCAAAACAGCTCCTATGAACTCAAGCTCAACATAAAGATTTAGTGATACTTCAGCACCTTCTCTGTTACTTACAGCATGTCAGAAAGCTACAAATGGTCTAAAGGAAACTAGCTATCTGCTTCCAGCATCCGCCTTTTTCTAGGCGATCATTAAAATACTTATTTCTGTTTAAAGCAGCATGTTGAATAACCAAATGATAGAAACTTCTAGTTACAATAATCCTGACTGACTACAAATCAAAAACAATTTTCTGTGAGAGGGTCAAATCACTTTTTAATGAAATCTACATGCCAAAAAATAACACTCTCAACTCCTGGAATAGGATTGATTTATTACAGCTAGTATCGTCACTTTCATCTCATTTTGGATTTCCATCCTCTGATCTTTTTTATCACTCTGAAAAATTGCCAGTGACATGAAACAGAACCAATCTGATGGCTCTTAGGGACAGAGTAGTAGTTAAGCACAACAAAGCAGGCTCTTGCAAAAGGTGACAGGAATTCTGAGTTCATGGAAACTGAACAGGAGAATACTAGGGCTGAGAACCGTATCACCTACCTATAAAACTATTGCGCTTAAAACCCAGAATCTGAAATTATATGCTCTCAGGCATATAAGTATAGAAGAAAGGACAGTCTTCCCCCCAAAACAGTAGAAAGGGTAGAGAGAAAGACAATGACTTTGCTATATTGCCATGCTTGTAGATGAGAATAAAGGAGGAAAGAGCATATGTGGGCAAAGATGGACAGGAAAACCTACCAGGATGCTAATTTGAGAGCCTACTTATCTATTGATCCTAATAGCTATGAGAACCTTAAACAGAGTGGAGGATGAGTCTTGCAAAAATGTATGTTTACTGATAAAGCAGTCTTTCTTTGGATAAAGAAGAAAAAAATGTTCCTATGGCAACCTTGAATTAGTTCAACACATGACCTGTACATGAAACATCTGCAAGGGCCCTCTTGGAAGCTGAGGCTTTGCCTGTATATTGCTGGGAACACTGAAAATTACAACAGGGTTTTACAAATAAGGATTACAGAGGCAATGGAAGGATTGTGCTTGCAGAGGCAACCAATGGATGGTGCTTCCACATCTACCAAATCAAAGACAGCTTGAAGGTATAATTATGTACCGAGGAGGAAAGCAATTTCTGTTTTAAAGAAGTTGGACATTGGAAAATTTGGAGCTTGCAAGGGACAAGTAGGGCCTGGTAATTTACACACCAGAGGCCTCTACTTTTTTTAACTAATGAAGCCTTCTGTTTGGTTTCCCTGATCTACTAGATCTATAGAATAAAGGAAAAATTAAAGAATCAAATATCTGAACCAAAGATCTTTGAAAAACTAGAGGTATGAAGAAAGAAAGAAAATGCAGAAATGATTAAAAGGTATGGCAGAGGCACAGATAAAAATATTAAAAAGAAATAACTCAGTTCATGCTATATTAAAGCATAACAGAGAGCATGTTCACTCAAGTGTAGTATGAGTAAATACCTAAAGGTAAAACTAAGAAGTTTCTGGTATATATACACCACCTATGGTCTCTCACCTCTGTAAAGCTTGTGAAATTCTGGTGTGTCAAAAGGCTCTGTCAGATGACCAAAACTTGGTTTTGGTAAACCACTTTAAAAAACAAAACAAACAAACAAAAAGTTAGCACAATATTTATTGATCTCAAAGGCCACATGGCAGCAAGCAGCAGCTACTTAGTAGCCCAGTTCTGAAGCCACATCTTAACAGAACTAGGATGTTCTGTCCAAACCAGAACCGGGACAGGATGATTAAAGAGGCAAAAACATTCAATATTCCTTTGATTACTTCCACAGACATAGAGCCGTCTTGTAGACATATCCCTCCACTACGGGAAGGTTGTGAGCAAGAGGTTAAACAAATATCTTCACTTCCTGACACATGGGGAAGCTTCAGATAAGCAGGATGGTTTGAACAAAACCGGTTTCCACAGAAATACAAGAGTCTTGGCTAACTTCTAACTGAAGAACTTAAAACATGCAGTGATGCAAGACACTTCTCTCTTATTTAAAACCTACATTCTGTGGAAATTGGTTAGCAGACAATTCACAAAGGCTAACTCCAGTCAAGAAACACAAAACTTTTTCTGTTTCTCAGCAGAAACCAACAGAAAAGAAAGCTCCCACATTACAGTCCTTTGTAAATATCTCTGTAGAGAAATTACACCAATCTGTTTTTAAAAAAGGGCAATCAATATTTTGCATAAACTGAAGCCATAATTCTGCTCTAAGAAAATACAATATAAATAAATAGTATTTACTTTCATAATTTATTTACTGAAATAATTTATGAGGAGCATTCACCTGTAGCACCATCCTGTTATTCTTTAAGGCCAGCAGCTCTAATACACTGGACTACACATCAACTTCTAGCGTTGCCAAAATATTAGAACCAAACAGATTCATAGGAGATATAAGTGATCTTGTCTGAGGACACAGAGATGAACTAGGCGACTCCTGTGAGTCTTTTCTAGTCCTGTTTTCTATGATCCATTGACCTTTCTCAGAACACTCTACACAGATGAGCCTAATGCCTGACGGGGGAATTTTTTCTCTTATTTTCAACATAGATGACAATATGCTTCACTTTTGTTTACTTTTTCATCTTCAGTAAGTATTGTCTTACAAAAAAGCATGTATGTTTGCAAAAAAAAAAAAGTCTTTAGATATCTAACCAGCAACAGTGGCATAGGACAGCAGGGAAAACCCACATTAAAGAATAACTCTCTGTGTTACAAGTATAAGGTAATTTGATTTGGTTCCAGAGTAATAGACATTATTTCTACTAAGCTAAATTTTAAATAAAATGGATATAACTTACCCCATCATAATTTCAAGATACAGAAGGGAATGTCTTTTCTAAATATCACATTACAAGGAACAGTTTAAAACTGAATCAGCATAAATACCTATAGCCACTTTGTCTTCAACAGACACAATAAACTGTCAACTCACCTATATTTTGATACTAATTATCCTTTACACAAAGGAGAGGCATACAAATTAATGTTTTTTAAAACCAGAATGTAATTCTCTTCCCAGCAAGCAAAAAAGTAGCACAAGTATAACAAGGATCTGTATGTCCAGTCAAAATCCATAATATGCAATGCATGAACTGATATCAAATACATTTTCAAGAAACATTTATGGATTTATTAACATCCAAAGATGAATATTGTCTTCTTTTAGTCAATGAAAGTAATTCATTTGATAAGGATATCAATAAGAATTAAAGGCTCCATAGCTACAAGGAAAAGAGATTGCATGAAATAATGCATGTTTAAAATATAGTTTCACAATTTACAGATATGAGAGAAATGAGAAAAGAATCTCACTTATTTGGAATCTGTGAAAAAATTTCTGTCACCCAATTCTCCAAAGTGTCCAACGTTTCTAGTGAAGAGAAAAAAAAAAAAAAAAAAAGGAAAAAAAAACCTTTTCAATAAAACTTTCAGGGAAAAAAAATCATAAATTGTGCAACCTTAAAATTAAGTTAGATTCAGGATTCAAAATATGTTGATATTAGACCTTGCTGCCAACATTCATCAACAATGAATAGAACTAAATAGTAATAATCAGAGCAAATTTATCTTATTTCTCCAGTTTCATTAAGTCCATAGGTACCTGTTTCCCCATCAGGAAGGCATTTCCTCCCACTTCTCTTAAAAGTGAAAATCAAGTAAATTTAAAAATCTCTCTAAAAAAAAAAAAACAAAAAGAAAGACTTGCGAAACAGTATTAGTGTCAAGATTTTTCTATGCCATATTATATTCTAGCCCTTTTATCTATAATAATAATGTTTAAAATATTTATATATGTAAATTTTCTTCAGCGACAGAAGAATTATGGCTTGGGAATGTTTCAGCTTCCTGCAAATGGAACAGGACTACAATCCACACATTTCTGTCTTTCACAAATATGACCTTAAGCTAATGCATTCAAATGTAGCATGCCTTTGATTAAAAATGTGTCAAGATAACCCATAAAACCTGGAGGTAGCCATACGCTATCTACTGAATCGCCATTGAAAATAAAACATTTATTTTAGGACAAGGAAGCTAACATTCATGCAACAAGAAATAGTTTCTCTCTCACTCAGAATATGCATTTACCATAAAGTAAATTAAAATTAGAATACAGAACTCAGTTGATGTCTCCCAGATGAATTTAAATATTGGTTTCCAGGACAACTCATATTCCAATCTGAACTTCTCTCCAAAATAATAATTTAAATGAGTGCATTAAGCATTGTATTCCAGAGAAGGTTTATAAAACAAGTTAAATGACTATAATGGTCATTTTCTGACAAAAAACAATAGTACAAATTCTGAGCTCAACGTTAAACAAGGCATTATTTAAGAATAGCATATGAAGTTTATACTTGGCATTACCTTTAGATTGAACAACTAAGTTCATATAATGAGCAGAGTAATAGTTCTGCCAAAAATCCTTCAGCCTGACAGAGATATCAATGTTACTCTTTCTTGGCTCATGCTTTAATGTCTGTGCATTACCTGTAAATGTTAAGAAAGCATTTAGTTAGTTATTTTTGTATCAGTAGGATATTTCTATCCAAGAGTATACTTTTAGATAATCTGTGCAATTGAAGTTCAGTAAAATCGATAGAAAAATGGGCTGCATAAAGAATGAAGCTGTGAATACGCACATCTTTAGTTATGAAAAACAATGAAATACAATAAAACTATTTCACGTTTATACAGCTACTACTAAGTGGCTGCCTAAACATACCAAGAATGGCCAAGAAATCAATCATTTTAACTACTATTTTTTAATTACAAATAAAACTTTGAGATCCCTGTAAAACACATTCAAAAAGAACATTCTTTTCTTGTTGATAATTTTGGGCACTATACAAATTGTGAGGACTGGAGAAGAACTGAAAAAATATATTAGAAAGTTGCCATTAGTGACAGAAAGACAGATGGGGGTTGTATTGTAGTTGGAGAGCTATGAAGACCTTTTTCTCAACAGTCCAAGCTAGTTAAGCCCAGCTGGAAGGACAAAACTGTTCCAGTCATTTTAGACAGAACTTACCCCAGAAAAACTTTCTCATTGGATATCCAGGTTTGGCAAGGCTTCCTAGTAGTAGCTCCTGTCTGTTTTTATCAGAGGGCTTTGCTAGCTGGTACTCTGTTAGTTTTAAAGGATGAGAATGGTAGTTAAGTCATTTGTTTTCAGGCAATATTCCTATAAAATGTCAATACTATTTATACAAAGATTCATAGTATTTCAGTATTTCAGATTCACAGGATTTCAGTATTTCTAACTTCAATGTAAAATGAAGAAAAGTGAGTTTAACTTTTACTTTAAGACAGTCTGCAACTTTTCTTCATATTTTGTGAAACATCATAAAAGACTTGAGGTGCTTCTGTGAAGTAAGACTGTCCTATCTCAAACTAACTGTAGTTCTAATTTCCTCGCACAATTTAGTGCTGCAGTGAGAACTTACTTGTCTCCCCCTGCAATGTTACTACCAATCTTTACTGGTCTGCATTGGTAATAATCCATCATTTTTCATGACACACTTTAAGTGCCATTTACACAGAAGTATATATATGTAAGAAAGTTCAATCAAATGTAAGGAAGTCATAAAATGCCACTGACCCAAAATGTAACAAGTTACTTCTGAAGTTCTAAAAATAAATGATAAACATACATGATGAGAGTTCATAGCACTGACTTCAAGAGCATACTGGTTAAATGCCATACTCAAGGCTGAGAAGCTCAAGAAAAGTTTACAGACACTTAGGTTACTCTTACCACTGTCAATAGCTTCTATTTCACGGTCAATTGCATCCCTGATCATTAAGGGATGAATGAAAAACTGTGCCCATCTAAAGCAAAAAGAAAAATGGTAATTGTTTCCTACTGTCTGGTGGAAAGAAACATTGCTTCCAACATAAAGGAGATATTGGCAATGGTAATTGTGCTTGAAAAACAGATGAAGCTTTATATCAGAAGACCTAATCATACAATATACAAATCCATAAAAAGACTTTTTTATTTATTTAAACTAAAGACACATTTCCCTCCTCACCAGATCCACCCCCAATATGGCCAAAAACTGCCAATGTTTTACCTGAATTTACACACACTTTTCTTTCACACACAATGTCTTTTGCTTCAGTGCAGGTGCAGCTAAAGTACAACTGAAGTCAGAAAAAAAATACACCCTTCAATCTGACAAACAAGGAAACAAAAATGTCTAAACCATATTTCTTTAAAAAAAAAGATGCATTGCCATAGTGTATTTTAATCTAAGCAATGCTTTATTTGATGTGATCAAGTTACCTATCAAGTGCTTCTTTGAAGTATTGCTGCTGAATATCAAAATGGAAGACTGTTCGTTCACAGTCAGTTGAAGCATTGTCACTGCCACCATGCTTCCTCAGGAACACATCAAACCCATTCTCATCTGGATACTTTAAGCTGCCCATAAATACCACTGAAATGAAAAGCTGGATTAGAAATACAATTTAAACATTATGAGTATGTCTCAGTCCAATTTCCCTTTGTTGTACACCTTACTTCTTTTGAACTGCTGTAAAAATGGGGTTTCAACATGGAAAATGATACATACTGTGTTCGAGAAAGTGTGCTAACCCAGGCAAATCTTCAGGGTCACAAAAACTGCCAACCCCAACACAAAGAGCAGCAGCAGACTGCAAAATAACACATCATACATCATTGCAATAACTTGTAAGAAAAACAATATTACTTTTTCTGGTAATCAATATCAATTGATCAAATGCAATTGCCCCAAGGAAATAACTGAAATTCACCCAGAAACAAAGGAAAAAAAAATGCTAATTCTGTTGTCAGGCCAGAAAAATCACTCAGCAAACAGTGAATCTAGAAACACCAGCAGTAGTGGCGCATAGCTGGGCAAGGAAGATGGGCAAAGAATTGCAAACAAAAAGTAGTACAATGAGGAGGAGGAGTCTGGAATAGATGATTCAGCTAGGACAGGAATCATTGCTTCAAAAGTGTTAAATCTATAATATTAACACATACCAGTTTCTCTGTACTTTCAATTTCCTCATCTTCTGTTTGTTCAGCCTCTGAATCTTCTTTCTCAGTATGTTCTGCCTCTGACTCTTCTTTCCCTGTTAACTCTTCAATTTCCATATCAGAATCACTGTGGTCCTCCTCAGCATTATCCCTATCAACCTTGTTATCACAACTTTCCTCATCATCTTCCATGTCTGCTCCTGAGTCACTGCCATCATCAGTTTCAGTCTCAGACTCAGTACTGTCCTCTTCTTCTGAGGATTCTTCCTCCGTATTATTTAGATCAGAAATGAGTAATGCATGCAAACCATTTTGCAATTTGATATACCTATGAAACCGATTATATGAACAATGTAAATTGTCCTTAAAACATCTAAATCTTCAAAGTAAATGCACAGTATAACTGTTCTGCGCTATCTTTCCCAGCAATGCCATTAAATCCACTAAGAAGGAAAGATAACTTGAGAGCAGAAAAACTTACTGTCAAATTGCTTGGTCCTTGTTTTAATTTTTTTCATAAAGATTACGAATCATAATATATGAGTAGACAACAGATAAAAATTGTCAAGATCGCTACATTAAACTTATGGAAAAGTGACACACTTCATCATTTAGCTGAGGTGCACATACTTAGTTATTAGTCTTTGCTCATAAATAAATTTCCCTAGGCTAATAAGGGAAATGTCCTTCAGGTCTCTTCAGAACAGAAGGTAAGAAAAGTAGTGTAATCCAGGCCATAGGGAAGCAGGCTCTCCCACTGCTATGTGGTGAATTACACTGGGAGCCCATTATCAGTTCAAGCATCAACCTTAGGTATTTCATCCCCTACCTTTTTTCTTTTTTAATTTTATCACTCTTTGTGATGATATTATGTGCCCAGTTAATAGCAGATTTATTTAGTTTCTTTAGATACAAACAAAAGCAATTTCCCTTAAACACGACAAAGGTATTTCTTTCTCTCCATGATTTTAATACAATGAAATGTTATAAAATACCCAAAAAAGCTACTTAATCCCAATTTATGAGCATCTGCATTTAAAAATTCATATTTTTCCAAAAGAATATATAATTTCAATGAAAACAAATCAACAATAAACCCAAACTTTTGACTATGCTAGTGAAAGCTTTCAGCTCCTACATAGTTAAGAAGATAAATTGAAAACATACAAGGCTCCTGAAAAACAAAAACAACAGCCAAATCTGATCTATCAAAGGTGCTTTAGTCAGTTTATGGAAGTACACTATTCAGATATGGACACCCAGGGCTTGTGTCTACATAGAATTAATCGAGGTCAAAAGGGTTTATTTGATTATTTACACAACACCATGCCAAATATTATGTTATTTCCACATACAGCCTAGATCTGGAAGCATGTCAGCCTTTTTTTTTTTTTTTTTTTTTTTTTTTTTTTTTTTTTTTTACACAGTTGAAAAAAATAAATATTGACTGCCTTAATCGCACTGTAAACAGAGTGAGCTTCAATATCCTCACAGTAACTGCCTACACCTGGGAAGTCCTGCAGAAACCGCTACAACAGATGAACTCAAGTTCATCGATGTAAAACCCATTTCCTATACTACTGCAGTGCAAAATTATTATCAATGAAACTTTTAGAGAAATCACTACTGGGCCTAAAACAATAAGGAAATAATAGAGCGCCCTGTGAATAATTCCTGAGCTCTTCACTTATTTGTAGAAGCCATGATGAAGAGTGCAGGATGGTTTAATTTTGCTTTGCAATTTCTTAACTACTACAAAAGTATTTGCACTACATATAGTAGTGAATACAGACAATAAAAAATAAACTGCACCTTTTACCTCTCAAGCCAGTATTTTAATCTAGGTGTGCATCTTGATTGATACAGTAGATGTATTTCAGCAATGGAACCTAAGCTATTACCACCACAGTTATGGGAAACAGTATGCAATACTCAGAACTTTCATGACTTTTTTCTATAACTCTTTGAAAATGTTTCTAAGAAAAAGGACAAACAGTTTTGTGCTAGCTGGTCGAGCTCGGAGCACGGCAGAGAAGCCACACCGTTAGGCGTGAGGCGGGGAACAAGCTCGGGCTGTGCCCACTGCGCACCTGTACTGCTTCGGATCGCTCGGGGACTTGACGATGTCCGGGTCGCCCCGGTTGAACCGCAGGCCCTGTCTCTCTTCGTCGGCGGGCGGCAGGACCCTACCGCCCCCGCGGGGCGACACCTCCCGCCGCGGGGGCAGCTGCGGGCGGCAGGAGCCGGACACCGGCTTCGCCCTCATAGACCCGCCTGGGGGCGCCCGCGACCGCCCGCCTCGAGCCGGCCGTTGGAGCGAGGCCACCGGCCGCGCGGCGCTGTGGGCCAATCAGAGGGCGGCGCGGCGATAACGGCCGCAACCGCCGCGCGCCGCTGCTGTGGCTGGCACTGCCGAGGGGGGCGGTGCGGAGCGGCTCCGGCACCGCCCGCTTGTCGTGACGTGTTTCGGCGGCGCCCGGCGGCGCGGTGCATGCCGGGACGGCGGCGGGACCATGGCGAGCGACTTCTACCTGCGCTACTACGTGGGGCACAAGGGCAAGTTCGGCCACGAGTTTCTGGAGTTCGAGTTCCGGCCTGACGGTGAGGACCGAGTCGAACCGGACCGGACCTGGCAGCGGCGTCAGGAGTCCCGTCGGGGCCGGCTCTCACCCAGAAGGCCTTGGCGCCCCCGGGACTCGCGCCGGGCCGCGGGGTCTGTTCACGCCTCGTTGCCGTCGCACAGGTTTAACGCTTATTCTGCTGATTTTATTGTTACTATTTTTTTTTTTTTTTAACCAGGGAAACTGCGCTATGCCAACAACAGCAACTACAAAAATGATGTCATGATCAGAAAGGAGGTATGGTGCTTGGCCCGTTGCGTGAAAATGTACGGGGAGTTTTTGTAACACGGTACAACTCGTCCAGTACTTTCAGTAAAGATGAACTCATTTGCCTCATCTGTATATTGCAGTTTAATAGTCTGGCTGCTCTTAAAAGCAAGTGTTACATTTGAAATTAGTGGATAACTCTAGTTGAGTGTTTTAGTTTATATGAGTAAAAACTGTATCATGTTAAGATAGCACTTGTGTTTTTTCATGCTGAACTGCTTTTTCTAGGCTTATGTTCATAAGAGTGTGATGGAGGAGCTGAAGAGAATCATTGATGACAGTGAAATTACAAAAGAAGATGATGCTCTGTGGCCTCCTCCTGATAGAGTTGGTCGGCAGGTTGGTGCTCGGTGTCTTTTTCAATTGCTCTTCTAGCTTGTGTGTGTTACCTAATTAGTTGCTTTTTTTTCAAGCAACTATTGTCTTTAGTAAAGGGATGATTTTTTTTTTTAACGTGCGCAGTGTCAAAAGACAACTTAGACAATTAATCTGAGCGTTTGTATGATTCACAGATATATTGCATTCAATGTCCTTGAAATAAAAAGTGGAAGAGCTGTTTTCCCAGTACTTATTTCTGTAGTTGATATCACAAAAAGTAATAAGACTTCTTTATAATCTTTTATTTTGTAGGAGCTTGAAATAGTAATCGGTGATGAGCACATCTCTTTTACCACATCAAAAATCGGTTCACTCATAGATGTTAATCAATCCAAGTATGTACTCTACTTTTTTGTTGTTGTTGTTATGTGAAACTTGCTGATTACTCAGTAGATGTATTTTGTGCCTCTAAAAACTCATTGGTACTGATTCAGATTGATTCAGTTTGGAAGAACAAATGTGTTGGGAGGTCTAGCATAATGTACCAAAAGCTTTTAGAGAGTATGTTAGTATTTAATATACTTTTAAATTTGCTGAGCTAGCTTTACCACAGGAACAATTGTTAGATGTATCTGTGTCTCTAGTTAGACCTAAGAGTTTGGTATTTCATCTAAACGCAGACTGAATATTGTGTTTCATAAGTCCAGAGTTATGTTACTACTTAGCTTCATGTTGAAAATGCTTGTTTTGTGACTTGGAATACAAAATGATATGTTAATCACTGCAGGATATAATGAATCTCTTATGTTTAAGATGATAAGATGACCTTTGAGAAGTTAGGCTATAGGGTTTTTTGTTTTTTTTTTTTTTTTTAAATAGGTCAGTAAACTGCCTTCTTAAACCAAAGTTCTAACTTTAACTTCTCTTATTCTATGTTGCAGGGATCCAGAAGGCTTGAGAGTGTTCTACTACTTGGTTCAGGACCTTAAATGTCTAGTCTTCAGTCTTATTGGACTACACTTTAAGATTAAGCCAATTTAAGTCATACAAACTGAAATTTATATTGCAGTGTGTATGGGGAAAATTGCTGTTTCAATTTCTTACTACTTTGCTTGACAACTTTTATGTATGTTAGAATTTTTTTTTTTTTTTTTTACAAGCTTTAAGTGAATGTCTTGAATAAAATGATGTGATCTGTATTTTTAATTTAAAAGTTCTGGTGATAAATTGACTTTCTAATACTACTTTTGTTACAGTTCTTGGGATATGTTCTTTCACTTGTATTTTACATAAGGCTTTATATGTATTTTTCTTTCTATGTAGTACTAGAAAATGCAACTAAGCCTTGCCCCCATCATTAAGTTTTTGTCAGCTGTCAGACTAAACTTGTTACTGATAGGGATCCTGAATGGGATATTCTGTTGCCCAGCTCAAAAACTCAAAGTGGCTGAAACTTTGTCTCCACATATGATTGGCACGTGGGTACTCACAGCACTGTAATGAGTTGAGGAAGGCAGAAGGCAGCATAGGAGCCCTCTGCAATCTTCCCTACTCCCATCCTGCTTTCCTTAAATTTCTCTTTAAGAAAAGAATTAGAAAAGCATGAATGTATTTACTTATATTTTAGACAAAGACATCTTTTAAGCAGTGCCCCAACTTTGAAGTGGTAATTTTTCCAAAGTACTGTTGGAAGGAGATGGATGGTTTGTTTTCATGACAAATACAAACTTAAACTGAATTTCTGTCTGACAGCTGCTGGTGCCTATCTTAGGGTGAGTTAAGGAGGACTGTCACAACATTTATAAGCCTGAGCAGGCTTGAAGGCAGAAAAATTTCACTGCAAAGACAATGTTGAGAGAATGGGAAAGCGTCTATAAAGCAGTTCTACCTTGAAAAAAAAATGCCACTGCACTTCACTGAAGCACACTAAGCTTTCAGAGCATTTTTCTAGTGTAAGTGAAGTCTCATCAAAAGCAGAGAGGGATTAACCAGCACCTAGCTCTAGCTGTGAAAAGTCTAATTAAACTCTTGACAAGCTTTTTTTTTTTTTTTTTTTTTTTTT
>VZSV01000043.1:2153278-2226263 GCA_013398735.1 Nothocercus julius
AAAAAAAAAAAAAAATGCAATTAACACTAGCTTATTAATGATTTTACCCTTTCCACTTCAGTTTGATGGAATAATCTGTGATACATTTCACAAGCAAAACTACAACAAAAAAATGTACCATTCAAATTAAAGGCAATTATACTGGCTGTACTCATTTCCTTTTGAAAGCTTCCTCCTGGCAGATTGTTTAAGAAATTCTAGTTAATTATCATCTGTTAAACCAGCCCAAGGAGTTTACTGTCACTTGGGACATTAGAGTTGATAGAAAAGCACTTTATTGCTAGACAAATACTTGCCACTGTCTTTATTAAAGAAAACTTACAGCATTCTCACTTGGTTCTAGGCTGAAGACAGTGAGAAGTTCAAGACAATAGTAGAGTTTGAATGCCGAGGCCTGGAACCAGTTGACTTCCAACCGCAGGTAAATTCTTATTCATGACCCATTTCTCAGTTTTTAAGAGCATTTCTAATAGATTTTAGAGTGATATCACACACTGCTTTGAAATAATTCCACTATTCTGGGAATGTCCCAGACTTCTCCAGTTTTTCTTCTTCTCCACAATTATTTTGCTTCATCCTACTCCATAAACACAAGCATGAAATCTAATACCTCTCATATTCTTTGTGCCTGCATCCCAGTAACTGCTAAAATTAAATGCTCTTTGTAGTTGCATTCAGGTTGCCTTACAAGTGACTCAGCACTGCTCACTGGAACTGATTTGAAAGGTTTTCATTGCAGAGGTGGTTGCAAAAGGGTTTCTCTCCCAAAGCGGAATCACAGGAATGCAGTTAGCTGGCCACACTTAGAAGAGCTCCACTTCAGTATGTTGTAGAGTAAATGAAGTTCAGGTTATAAACTTCCTTCAGTATATGGCCTCTAAGTAAAACCAAATTCTCTTGGAGATTTGACAACATCAAAGCCATAGGAAATGAACATTAGGATTTTTCTATTTGAAATTTGGCAGACTAAGACAGATGATTGAAGACTCTGTGTTGCAAAGCACATCTCAAAGCTTAGTGTAAATGATTTCTTCAGGGCCAAGCCACTCTTCAGCAACTCATCTGCTTGTGCATGGTCATGCTATATGCAACTAACTCCTTACTACACTTAACCTATTATTCCAGTAGGATTAGGTGTAAATAGACTGATAAATATAAACCTGTCTTATCCTTCCTCAGACTAGAACACTGTGCTAACAAAGAGACCAAAAAGATGATCCCGCAAGGAATTAGATATAATAAAAAGGCCTTCTGCTGCAGGAAGACTTTGTTAGGTTTTCATTTGTTTGTTCTAAAATTAAATCAATCTTTTTGAATAGAATGTTTATTTATGTTTGAAATCTTTGTAAGCCAGACCTAGAAAGTGCTCTGGAAGTAAAGTCTGAGAAGAAAAAAAGAGGTAGGAGATGTTTATAGATTTGCATCCTACCTCCCAATTTTACTTTGATGAGTCAGCTCACGTCCAAGAATTCACATCCAAGCCATCCTGGCTTCTGCACAGTCTTAGATGTAGCTCTTGATTAGCACCTAGCAGGACTGTCCATAGCATTTTTTTATTAGAGGCATAATACAAACCTGCTTGAAGGCAATTAAAAATAGCTGAATGGCTGTATTTGTCTCATCTCCATTGCTTTGATAGTAGTCTTCTCAAAAAGAAAAAAAAAAATCACTTGAGTCTGAAAGAAAATATCCTTTGATTTTTCCGATATAAAAATTTCACTGGGTAAGAACCGCTTTTCCTCCAATTCCTCATGCTTTTTGTCTAGTGTGCTGGAGTAAATAAATCTACTGTGACTTTGGAAGTTTGCCTTCAGATTGTTTTGCTCCCTTCTTCTCCTGTCATCCCACAAGTGAATGCTTTAACTAAAAAAAAAAATTTTTCATAAAACTTTTTTTTTTTTCAGCTTGCTTTGGGGCAGAAACAATTATATTGTTACATTGTGGATTGTCATGTTTTTATTTTGTTACCAAAGTTACACTTTAGCAGTTGGTCCTTCACCAGTCAGCAGAGGGCAGACAAATCACTGCATTTCCCAGATGGCTTCAACAGAGATTAAATTATTTGCTCTGACACCAAAGCTGTAAGAATGCAAGTCCCAATGTGCAGGCTTGGTACAGAAGCTTGTAATTCCAGCCACGTGGCTTCTTGCTCCTTGGAGTGCTGGTAAATATTGCCAGGTGGCAAAAGCCCAGCTTTATACCCTTGAGCAAAATGCAGTTTGAGCATTCTTTCCACCTTCTTTAGTGGAAATACAATAAATAAATAAATGAGCTATGTTACTTTAAATATGTTTTGGTAATGATAATTAGTTCTTTTCTTGGTACAGCTCCTTCTTATAAACTTACTGCAACTGTGTTTGCAGGCAGGGTTTGCTGCTGAAGGTGCAGAATCTGGCACACCTTTCAATGACATAAACTTGTTAGAAAAGGTATGTTGTCTTAGTTTCATTAGTAAATTTAACTAGCTAGCTTGCTTTCCCCAAATCACCTACTCCCAAATACATACCCTGTGCACGCAAGAAGCTAGTTTTGGTCTTTCATGTAGGTACAGGAAGCTCATAAATGGGGAGAGCAACTGTCAAATATGAATAACAAGTTTTATTGGCAGGCTAGTTTAAAAAGTACATGTTTTATGTCCCATCAGCAGCCGAAGGTAGAGATGCAATTTCTCTTTCAAGCCATTTTGCCCAAAGGGCAAATTACTGGACTGCTAAATGATTGAAGACCTTTAGAGTAGTGAAATTTTTTTTTCCTAAGGTGATATCTGTACATTTTCCTCTGCACAGAGATATTAAACAGTAAGATAAACACTGTCCTTCAGAGCTTGGAATGACTACTGCAGTATTGCAAATCTTCCTTTGCTGTGCACAAGAATCTCAAGGTCAAATCTGCTCCCTTGTATCCCACTTGGCATGGATCAGCTTGTCTGCTGAACCACCTGACTAGGATATTGTAAGCAATAGATAATCCTTTCATCTGTCATGTTTGCTGCCTTACCCATTACAGGCTTTGGGCTACATACAAAGAAAAAATTGTTAAACACTGAGATTAAAGTCAGTTTAATTAGAATTAAGGAATTAGAATTGTGGAATCTAGGAATTAGAACTTAGCTTAATGATTGTACAATGCTTTCTAAAGTGTAAGACCCAAACTTTGAGTAAGGCTTAGTTTCAGTTTGAATTCCAGGCTGTGATTTAGACACAATATTACTTTCTTCCTTCTCTAATACTATGAAATCTTAATTCCTGTAGGATTGGAATGACTACGATGAAAAAACAAAGGAATCTGTTGGAATTTATGAAGTTACCCATAAGTTTGTAAAATTCTGAAGCTCACACCTCTTAAACCTTGGCATGCTCCTCTTCAAGGAAGAAGCAGTGACATTAGAGAAGCTGTTTCCTTGGAGTCACTTTTCACGCAGTTGTACTACAGAAATGGAAGTTAAAGTAAGTTTTACTTAATATCACCAGAACATCTAATAAAGTATTTCCCACAGAATACTTTGAGATGGCCTGAGTGCAAACTGGAAATCTGATATATGCTTGACTGAACTGTGCCAATTTCTTAATTGTCCTTAATTGTCCTTCTCAGGAACAGCAGGAATATGTAGGGACCTGATGGATTGTAGTGTTTATTGCAGCAGCATGAGATCCTGTTCCTCACCATTCCTAGTATTGAGAAATGGCTCTGAGTATAGTAAAAGGACAGTGACAATGGTTTAAGCAAAAAGGTATGTTTTTACAATAGCTTTTTACACGTTCAAGTACAGATGCTGAAGTCAATCTACTAAATACAGTTAACAGGCATGATTCCTATTCACATTTATGTATAACTTTATTTTCAGAAGATGTTACAGCTATCTTTCTGATTATGCCATTAGGTAAACCTTATTGAGCTCTAGTTGCAGACAGACTTTCTACACAAAGGTGCCAGTTATTCTCATGTAAGGGAAAAAAAAAGTCTTTAGTAAACTTAGTTTCAAGGTTTTGAGGGACAAAGGGAATAGACTGCAAGGACAGTGATGCTATTCTTCTTAAAATAATAATAATAATAATAATAATCTTTTCATTTAATTTAGAATACCATATCACAGGGTGCAGAGGAAACCACCATGACTAGGAAACCATTACAAGCCTTTGGCTTAAATATTTAAAGTATGCTTCTCTCCTGCCTAGCACTTGTAGTGCATACTTCAAAATATAGTACTGCTAATGCTTACTGTACTAAAGAGAAAAAAAGACATTAACAAAATCTGAAAGCTGACATATCCAAAGAGGGAGTAAAGAGAAATACATTTCTGGGCCTTTGAACATCATTATTCACATTGTAACTCCATGCTTGGACTTTATATTCTGCTAATACATTTGCACGTCTGGGATGCACTGCACTGTAGTGGAAGACAAGAGTTGCACTAATTTAACTCTACTTAAAGCTGTTTGATACACTGTCTGCAGAAGCAAGCACTGCTGTGCTGTTTAGCAACAGAGAGACTCATATTCCAGAAGAAGAACAAAGTGGAAGGCATTAAGGTTCAAAAGGCGCAAAGGTTCGAGTTGTACATACCACAGTGAATTCTGGGCAAAAGACAGCTGCCCATGTGAAGCTGCCCATCTGCGCTGTAATTCCAGCTCCTTTGAGAAGCTTAGCTTCTGCCTGACAGATCCTTTTGCTGCAAGCCCTCTTGGTAGCTAACATACCCCCTCATTGCGAGCAGCACACCAGAAATGTGTCTGCATCACTTTCACCTCATTCCCAGCACCACTAAGTTTCACTCGTGTCTGGGCTCAAGCTCCTTCAGGGGGTCCTGCCAAGCTTTAATCTCTGGAACTTCTGTAACAAACCCCAAAGCATGAGCGCTACAATAAACTATATCAATATTCAGATTACAAGAGAAGTTCAAGTGTGTGGAGAAAATAGGGAAAAGTGTTTCTGTTAAGGATTCCTCTTCTACTACAAGAGCTACAGGAGCACAGGTTTAAGTAGTAAAACAAAATCAGCAGATTACTGGATAGACTTCAGTGTATAGAGGGAAAAGTGAACACTACAGCATGTTTTCAAAAAAGTTCTTTTCAACCCTTGTAAGAAACAAGCTATTGATACAAGAGTTTACCCCCACATTGCCTACTTCAATATGGCAATAAAATAACTTTGTGGTTATTGATAGATAGCTTTATTACAACAATAGTCTTTCCAGATATTTTTAACATAATTGGTTGTTGCAGGTTCCTTAAAGCCTCACACTTCAATTGCTGTTTCTCAGCTCAAGTGCTGTTGTCTTCCTGAAACTCATGAAGCATAGCTGTTCAAGTTCTTAAGTATCACAATTATTGCTTTATATTTTAAGTAATGTATTTTAAGAGCACATGATATGTCTGTTACTTAATTTTGACATTGTGTTTGTATTTCCTGAAATATACATCCAAGGTACTTGATTTCTTCAAAATAGATAAAATTTTCAAAATGAATCTACAAAATATCCAAATTCAATGTAGATAAATGAATTAATCAGGGAAGTTTCAGCCACACTGAACCTTGATTACCACAGTCTGGTATTTAAACATAGCCAGCATTTCATTATGCAACTGTGAAGTGCTCCTTATGTCTAACTACCAATCTTTTTGCCCTTTAAAACATTAAAGATATCTTCCAGTGACTTGTTTATACACTGGAGGAATTCTTTCACATTCCTAGATGGGTAAGAGGAAACATTGCAACCTATCCAATCATTATGTACTCCATATCCTATTCCAAAACCATCAGGCACCACTGGGCCAAACCCTCCTAATTGCACAGCTGGGCTAGACAATGTGCTTGTAGACAAGATGTTGTGATTAAGCCGAGCATAGGCTTGGTCTTGGTAGAAATCAGGTAATGCACTACCTTTGGATAAGGCTAAGCAGCGCAAGCCAAAGAGATGGCGGTCAAATCCCTGACCTGTAGAAATAAAGTAAGAATTATTAGAGATAACGGGTATGTGGGTAGTAAACTGTGTTACTTAGACATCACGTTACTTTTAAGTCACAAAACCTAGAAAAGGTCTACAGAACAGCTTTTGTTTAACTTAGCAAAACATTTTGCAGATTTAAGACATCTGCACTTTTCATGCAGTTACGCCAGGGAATGAGGTCTACCTTAGGGGTGGCTGTTTAACTGCACCTTAACCAATAATCATGACAGTAAATAAAAGCGCAAGATTAAAGACTTCAATAATATGTCACATTCTTCAATTAACTATATTCATTTTTTACTTTAGTGTTTTTAAGTTTTTTAAAACAAGTCAGGGACAGAAAGGCCTTCCCTAAATCTATGAATCTAAAGATGAAGAGGATATGGCATCAACAAAGGAGGTGCATTTTAAATGGTATGGGGTAATGTTCAATAGTCTTACTGTTTTTATTGAAAAGACATTAAGTTATGCTACTGGGCAGTGCAAATCAAAGGGAGGGGGGAAAAAAAAAAAACAAAAACAAAAACAAACAAAAAAAACCACCCAAAGTAGCACAGCCAATGAATCAGTCTGGTTTGGAAGTTTTTAAAACCTCTATCTGCCTGCAGGGGATAGCATAACAACTCTTTAGTCATAAAAATGAAGTTTTTGATAGCCTTACAGACTTAAGCACATTCTAAGTATTTATCAATGCTTTAAACACCTGCTATAGAAAGAAAATTTCAGGTACAGAGAGAAGGAAAAAAAAAAAAAAAAAAGGAACATTTAATAGTAAAGCGGGAGCATGGAGGCATTCTCCTCCATCAAGAACTTGGTCATACAGACCACATTTTGAACTGGAACCTTCTGCTACTTTTCACATTCTGAAGTCTACTTAGCATCAGACTTACATCAAGATTAAATTATTTAGATGCAAGGTAAACTTTTACTGCAACCTAAGCAGACATTTCAGTGCAAAAGTTTAAGGGTTCTATACATTCCCACTTACCCATAGCAGCTTCTTTTGTCAAACGGCCATGGTATTCTGAGCACTCCACAATCATCTTCTGAAGCTCTTCCGTACTATATTTGGATGGTTCTTTGACAAAAGCTTCTGAACATTTCTTTGTGTGGATGGAGGCAGGACGTATAGTTTCTGTACGGCCGTGTTTGAAAGCTGCAGTGCTGCAAGATTCGTATGTAGCAACGGTCTGATTGTATTGTCGAAGGAAAGCCATCTGGAAGGCAAGCTGTGCCACAGCATCTGGACTTACCTTCTTCTGCTTTAGCAGGTTCTTGCCCCCTTTTTGGAACTGAATCATATCAACAGCAAGCGTTCCTACACTAGAATCAAAATTCTGTTTGGCTTTGGTAATTCCGGCTTTTAAGGCATCATTCAGCTTGAAGTCAAGTCTCTGTACTGCTCTAGAAGAGTCAACTGAAGCAGGCTGGGACTGGGGGCTGACAGCTGGTTCTCCAGTGCTATCTTTAAAAATCTCATTCTGGAATCTGAGCACAGCCACCCCATCTCCCCAGGAATGTTCAAAATTAACTCCCGTTGTACCATCTTTAGTTACAATAAGATTAAAAGATTTGTCATACCAGCGGTTAGCACCATCTCCATGCAACATAGTGTGGGACAAGTGCACAATGTCTTTCACAGAAAAGTCATCTAAACTTAAGCAAAAGAGGGCAGAGTCTACTTTCTGAAGAGCTTCTTCATTGCCATTGTCCAAGAGATTCTTTCTCAGCAATGCCCATGTATCTCTGTTTTCACTGGAGAGATATCCAAGAGGAAAGGCTGGCACTGGACTGTTGTCACTGAGGATGTATTTCAAGTGTGCTTGTATTTCTGAAGGTTTCACCATATTTCCATCTTTATCAATAAGATCAAATACATAAAAATTCCCATTTCTCAGCACCAGTAAATGCTTTGCCTTTTCATCTGTATAAAGCTCATCTCTGTTGAGTTTAGGCAGGCGCGTGGAATTGAAAAGCCTGAAGTACTGAGACATATCTAGAGGATACGCATTGACCATGTAGGCACCAAACCAAGAAAGAGAAGAAGGCACAAATCGAATGAATTTTTTGAAAAGCTTAGTGTCACTTTTTTGAGGATTAAGGTGAAAAACTTCTGGTTCTAGATAACCATCCCTTAAGGTCTTCATAAAACGTATAGCAGAAACAGTCATGTTTGTAGCTCGTATGAGCTGATCATTGTATTCAGATTTTGGATCAGGATTAAAAGACATAAATGCATTAAAATTCAAAACAACAGGTTCACGTGCTTTTAAGTACATATCAAACCAGGGACCTGAAAACAGAGATGAGAAGTAGGTCAGAACACAAAAGCAGCTTACTGAGTCAGACCAGAGGTTCATATAGTCAATATCCTGCCCCCCAACAGCGGTGAAGAGTGAAGCGCCTCAGAATAGCACAGACATATGCAATAATTCCCTCAAAGGTTCTCTCAGCCTCCAATTATTAAGAGAGGAACTATTGACTAATTGCAAAAATATTGTATTTGTAAAAATCCATGCCAAAAGCGTCAATGTCATTAGCAATGAGGGCCCATTTCCATGTTTTCTATAGGACTCAGCAATGATCCCTAACTCCCAATATAAAACTGGGACTTGGCACTGATTTTGGTGCACATCTCACATTTTATGTGGAAAATACCTTTACACTTAAGTTACTGATTTCTGCAGTACCTTGACACTGAGGCATGCTTCTCTTTAGAACAGCCTCTATTTCTGATCCAGGTTTCTCTTATTATTTGTCTTTCCTCTTCCTCTCATTCTTAGCAGCATTCTTCCACCTATACTGACTACCTTGAATTTTCACACTTTCCTCTTTCAACCCACTAGAACGATCAGCACTGAGCACAGCTCTCAATACCAATACATTACCATTGGGTAATGCATTACGATTAGAGGGAACCTCGAAATTACTGTTCCAAAACAAGAGCAGGATTCCAAAAGAAGTTTTACATTTGATACATGTTCTAAACAATCTGATTTCACCATGTGGCCCGTCAGCATATGCAGAAGCATGATCGTGACCCAAAGGATGTGCACTTGCCCTAACCATGTGAGTTAATCATAACTCCAGAATGCAGTCACACTAGTCTGAGTAAACAAAAATCCAGGAGGTATAGGAACTAAGGGATTTTTAAAGTACCTCATATTTCGTCATCATGAAGACCTTTACCCTCAGTAAGTCGTGGTATTAAGCACTAACTGCAAGTAGACAAACAAAGTAAACGCACACAGATTTCCTCTCATGGCAGCTAACATCAATTTTTCTAACACTGGGTTACTCCCAAATTGAAACATTCAGCTGGGGTGTACAAGGGCTACAAGGCACTTGAAAAATCTGCCACAATTTTAATTCCAAGCCCTCACAGGTGAATATCCATTTATGGTTTTATAACTACATGACTCATCATCATAAAATCTTTTAGGCAACTATACACAACTCCAGCAATCAATTTCAAGTGGAAGAGGTCTTTCAGAATACCAGGGAGAAGGGTAAGATAGACAGACAGATAGATAGATAGATACTCCAACACAAAGTAGCATGCTAGTAATTAGTGATAAACACTATACAGTCACCAGTTTGAACCCCAGATACTGTTCAAAGTGAAAGGAATACAAGCTAATAAACTGAAGTGCAGTTTGTGTGAAATAATGTGATATTCTCTAAAGAATCTGTGGTTGCTGGAATTTCTTAAGCTAACACTTGTCTGGGTATTATCAGTAGACACCAAGGATAGAAGTGCATTAGCTGGAGAACATGTAAACTGCTACTAGCATAGGTATCTGTTGCTATCCATCCAATACATTCATAAGCAGATATTTGCGTTTGGAATACTTGGAAGTCTGGGGAAGCAATAAATAAAAATCACTAACCTAAAAACTATATGCTTACTTTTCCTTTTCTTTCACTCTTTCCATTCTTTCTCTTTGTCTCCATATTCTGACCTTCATTATGTTTAACTTGTTTTCCTTTATTCTCATCTTCCTCTTTCTGTCTCTCATTCTCTTGCTCTTTAAAAGAATAAGGTTTTGTAGGGTTTTTTTTGTTTTTTTTGTTTGTTTTTTTAAGTTTGAAGCACTGTCCTCTTCTGCCTCCCAAAGTTCAGTTTTCTTGCTAAATAACCTGAAATTATTTGAAGGAAATTGCTGTAGATTCCTTAAAGTAGTTACTAGGTTAAGTTCCTTTATTAACCTAAACATAAATACCAATGAAAAAAAATAAGAAAAAAATAAGCACTGCAAACTCAAATTTCAATACAGTAAGGAACTTTAAATACATACCAGCATTATGAGAAGATTTCTCCAAGAAACTATGGTTACAGGATATTCCTACAAAGCTGTCCATCCTACACTTAAAAGCTCTACACTTAAAAAAGATGTTTTAGCATAAGATCTCCGCATAGTGATTTTAACTATTTCCCCACTTACAGAGGCACTACAGGATGAATGATATTCCACTACAAATGAACAAACTAAAAATTTGCCACAGAAATATTGTTTTCAACAAAGCAATCAGATTACGTAAATATATTTCTGAATAATCAATTTCTAAAAAACAAAATAAAAAATATTAGTACTGTGGTTCACCACTCCCTTACATTTTATCCCACAGAATTTTGGTATTGGCTTTAAAATTCTTTAAATAAAGAGGGAAAAGAGAAGTCATTAGGATTCTTTTTAAACAACAGTAGCCTGTCCTGCAGAATTATGGTTTATAAACATTACAAAAGCACAGTCTTCCGTCCACCAAAGAGGCACTTGGTGAAATATTGTCACAGGTAGTCTTCACAGCTTGTTATTACAAGTTTATGTAACAGATAGTTTGAACTTCAACCTACTTTATTTCTGGCATTATGAACTGTTATCAAGTATGATGATCTGAAGATGTTTTCTTTATCCTGTAGGCCAACATACCTGTAATGTAACTAGTATGCTTGTTCTGATTGTCTTGAGCAACTAGTTGCTCATGCAACTGTCTTCCAATTCCTTTTTCAAACTGATGAGCAAGATCTTCTGTTTTCCTAAAGCAATCAATAAAACAGGCAACAGGTTGTCACATGGCATATTTTTGATATTTAATACTCAGCTTTAAAGCAGCAAATGATACTGCAATATGCTTGTTTGTCCCTACCTGAATTGTTCATCATTTAAAAGAGGTTTCTGTGCATTCAGGTATCTCCTTATTGTATCTTCTAGTTTGGGAATAGGCAATCTGAAGGGGAAAAGGAAGACATGCATTTATGAGCAACAGTAGTAAGGAGGACACATTTCTTACACAATAGTTTCTCTTTCCTTACACATTAGTCTCTCTTTCCTATCCTTCAAAATACCCAATACTATCCAAAGAGATAAATATTACTTGTGAAAGAGGTGGAGAAAAAAACGAATAGATGGATATAGATCATCCCTACATAAAGTAATTTTGGTAAGAAAAACAGTGAAAAGCCAAGCGGAACAACTTTTTATTACAGTGAGAAGTCTCAGTACCTTACAGGCAATACAGAAAAGCAGGAATTGTTTCAAGGAAGGTTTCCCAACAAAAACAAAGCCTAGTTTGGCAGTCACTTTTCACATTCAGATCTTAGCTAGGTAGCTCAAAACCTACCTTTCTCTACAGGGTTCTCTGCGTGGTGTTCTTTGCAACCTTCCCCTCAGCCTGAGCATGAAAACTTTTTCTCAATATAAAATAATCCTATTATGCCCACAGAAGTTACCTCACTAACTGTATCAACAGCAGCATTGCTGCAGCCACAGCTGTAGTGGGAGTTATTTATTAATGATCGCCTCGAGTGGGATTTATGAAAAATGCGAAGCAAGGACACCCTGGACGCAGTTACACCGGAGGGCAACGGGCTGTTTCCTCCCCGCTCTCCACACGGCCCCTCAACCGCCCCCCGGTAACGGTCGCATCGAGCCGCTACTGCGGTCCCGCCCCAACCGCCGCGGAGCGCCCCCCGCAGCCGCCTCTCCCTCCCGCCTCGGGCCGGTCCCGAGAGGGCCCCGGCGGACACCCCGCAGTACCTGGGCAGGCTCTTCTGATAGTGCATGGTGGGCACGATGCTGCGGTGCAGGTACTCGCCGCTGCTGTAGCCCCGCCGACCCCATGGCGCCGTTGCCACCACCCACCTCAACAGCAGCTGCCTCACCGCCATGATGCCCCCGTGACCTGCCACGAAGCCCCGCCCGCCGAGGGGCCGGCCCGGGCGGCCCCCGCCGCTCACCGGCCTCGGAGTGGCTCCTCCCGCCGCTGTCCGGCGCCCAACGCTCCCGGGGCGGGGACTGCTCCGCTCCCTCACGCCGCTCCCCGACGGCAGCGATGCGCCGGGTGAGCACCTAACGGGTGCGGGGTCTCGCTGCGCGTTCACAGCTGCACTTATTTTTGAAGGGGGGGAGGGAGGAGGTTATGGGTTAAAGCCCATAAAATTGAGAGTTAAAGCCATAAAATCTCGGCACAACCCTATTACTCATTCAGCCTGCAACATCCAGAAATTTGGGGCTTTTTATTTTATTTTATTTTTTTTCCCCTCCTTTCTTTCCCTCCCCCTTTCCTTCTTGGCGAGCATCGCTAAGCTCATGAACAAGCTATATCTAGTGTTTTCTGAAGAAAACTTCTTAGTTTCTTGTGTGCTTTTCTACCCACACAGAAGCACTTGCTCATACATAACCATGTAAAACCACCATATGATAAATACCCAGATCAGTTGCAGAGCATAGAACGTTTTCCATAAAAATATTGAATAATCCTAATAGTGTTTCCCATAAATATTAAATAAAATGGGAATATAAATAAATAAAAATTATATGAACCCAGACACAGTGGTAAGACTTCCTTAAGAAAAAGTGGTGTAGCTAATAGTTACAGTAGTTCTGTATTTTTATCGGATATTCGCTAGCAAGAAAATTAGTGTCTGACCTGCGTGCCAGGTAGCGAAGGAAAGGAAAGCAGCCTGTGCAGCTTAGTGTGGTAATCGTCTGAAAGTAAATTGGCCCCGCTCTAATCAACATATCAGGAAGAGGAAAAAGTGAAATCGTCTCACTTCCCACATGATGAACACAGGGGAGTGTTGTGTGGTTCCTGGAATAGCGGTAATTTCTGTTTGATACATATCTCTTGCTCTACTCATTCGGTTCCTTTTATATTCGTATTTACTAAGGAAAGAAATATAAAAAAGAGGCTGCTTTAGTTAATGAAGCCCCATTTCACCTAGTTCGCCCTGCTGTGATAGTCCAGCTCCAAATCTTACCCGCACTGCCCTTGAGAGGAGCTGCACCATAACGTGGCTTTTAGCAGCTAGTGGCACGATGCGCACTGTCTCCTCCTTAGCTTTGCCTGTTCAGACCCCAAGCTGGGGGCTGGCGGGGACGTGCTCAAACACCCCCTTTCTTCCCCAAACACCACTCTGCTTGGAAGCAGGCTGCTTTTAGCCGTACTCCTGCATTCTGTTCTAGTTTTCCAGAGCTCCCTAATCTCCTTCCAGGTTCTTAATGATGTGTCCGGTAATAGGATTGTTGGTATTAATTTGGAACAATAATGCCAGCTGCTTGCTTGGTAGCTATTGGCAGAGGGGTGACCTTGCAGGCCGGCTACGCAGCACTGTGAGTGCTTTGATCTGATCTGTGCAGAGCCCGAGTGCTCCCCTCCAGTGGGAGGAACTGGCAAATTCGCGCCCCAGGGGATGCTGATTCTTCCCCAAAGAGCACGGAGGGCAGCATGGCGGTGGCCTTCGACGCAATCCTCTCGCGGGTCAAGGATGTCTGTAAGAGGAACGGCCTGCTCATCCTCTCGGTGCTGTCAGTTACGGTGGGCTGTCTTCTTGGATTCTTCCTGAGGACGAGGCGGCTCTCGCAGCAGGTACGTGTGGCGCAGCGGAGAGTCACTGAGGTGAAAATACCCTACTTACGTAATGAAAGGAGCTAACAACTTGAAGAACTTCAGGGGGGACTTTCTAAGATTTAAAAAAATATATACATGTTTATCTGTTAAAACTTATACAGTAATCTACACTGATCCTTTGAGTCCTTTCACACATTGTCAGACCCTAAGTATTGCAAAGTCACGCGGTTCCAGTCTTGAAGTTACATAGTATGTCTTAGCATAACCACTTTATAATGTTGCAGGTATGGATAATAATACTGAGTGATTAAACTGAATGAAACAGCCTGTGAGAGATATGTTTAGAATATTGCCGGTTAAAAAAATTGGCAGCACAATATATTCCATCAGATTTTACATTAGTTTGGAACATGCATGTCTTAACAAAACACTGGAAATAATTTTAACCTGCAAATACCTACAGGTACAGGTGTTGGTATTACACCAGTGGTATTTCACATTAATCAATTTGGGATTTCCCATCAGTATAGACCATGGTATTAAAGTCGCTTGGGGATTTCTCCTCGACCATACTTCAGGTAATCTCTTTGCAGATAACTCATTTCTTAACTGATGTATTAGTCTAACAGACTGGACAGACATGGCAACATGCATTGCTGAATGCATTTACTCAGCAGGGAGTATAATTCTGAATTAAAAAAATACCGCACTAAGTAAATGCAATAACTAAAGCTATTCTGTGTTCTACTGCCACTAACCTCAGTCTGTTTTTTTTTTGTTTGTTTGTTTTTGTTTTTTTTTTTTGTATGCGAACTGTATCTTCATACACAACTAGCAAAACATGCAAAATGCAGAATGAAGGGATTACACAGAGGAGCCTCCTAACAGTAGCCCTCAAGAAACATCATATTTCATTTTTTCCTACCTTGGAAAGGGAGGAGCAATGCAGTTTATTTTTGTTGAATTACAACACACTGTAATCTATTAATTTTAAAGCCTCCATCTTTGCCACCTTGTATACCAGTTGCAGATTTCACAAATATTATCTGATTTTATCACTTGATCTACAGCTGTTACAGAACTTATGAAGAGAGATATTCTTTTTCTTAAAATAATAAATATCTCTCCTTGTTTTTGTAGGAAATTAGTTATTTCCAGTTTCCTGGTGAATTACTGATGAGGATGCTGAAAATGCTGATTCTCCCACTGGTTGTCTCAAGGTAAGAAAGGACAATGACTGCTCCAATCACTGTTGAAGTTTCCTAAATAAGGCATATCATGACCACTAT
Organism: Nothocercus julius; assembly: GCA_013398735.1. NCBI lineage: Eukaryota > Metazoa > Chordata > Aves > Tinamiformes > Tinamidae > Nothocercus > Nothocercus julius. The sequence continues at coordinate 2,168,366 of VZSV01000043.1, forward strand.
TTTAATTTTAACTGAGTTAATATCAAAATCCCAAGGCTACTACTGAGAGTTGCACATTCTCATTTATAATAGAGCTTTGAATATTTTTTAATTAATGGCAACATTTTTCCACAGTACCTCATATGGTTAGTAGTTAGTTAAATACAAGCTTTAATAATAAATGCTTTCTTCTTTCATTTTAATGGGAAAACATTTTCCCTGAGGTTAACTAAGAGTTAAAGATACAATATAAATAAGGCAGCATATCAAAAAAAGCCCCTCAAAATAACTGAAATAATAAACCATACAAATATGATGAAATGGCACCGTCAATTTATAATCTTCTACAGTATTTTGAGATATTTGCTGCATTATGATGAACTTTGGGGGGCGAAAAATGTGTCCACTGAAAAAATATGTCTGACTTCAGCTGGAAATCACTTTTTTAAAATATAATACAAGGTAGGTTACATTCTTGAAATATTATTTTTGTGTCTTTCCAAGAATTCATGAAATACACTTTTCAGTGACTAGTATTAGGTATACATGTTGTTTTTCTTACAGTGTCCCTATTTCACTTTAAATATCACTGTGAAGTAAAAAGAGCTGCATCAAAATGGGAGAACGTTTGGTTTTGGCAGAAAGGAACTGGAAGTAAGAATAGACTTTTAAAAGTACGTATGAATTTTTGACAGCAGTACTAACTAGATGGCTCAAATAAGACCTTCAGCAAGGCATACTAAAATAAATTAGACAAGTCATAAGGAAGAACTGGGTTCTCAAACCTCAATTTTATTTATTTATTTTTTTTAATTTGGCAGTGGGAGAAGGTTCCAATGGAATATATGTTAGAGGGAAGAAGTAACTTAGGTGAATCTGGATAAGTTAGCATTTATTTTTACTAAAATAGAGTTGTGTAAGCTTACATTGGATGCCTTTACCTCCCAGTACACTAACATATATAGGCAAATGCACAGTACAACGCAGTGTGTAGGGGACAATACAGCTAATATATGTGTTGCAGTGAACATTGCAAATATGAATGGTTAGAATGGAAATATTGCTAAAGCAAATAAGCTGTTAGTATGTTTTTCATACTTGTGTATTATATTTGTTACAGACTTTTCTACGCATAAATAATAATAGGTGGCTACTCATTTATACTAAATACATAGTGGTCTGACTGGGTAATCTGTAACATTTGCCACATCTTTCTTCCTATGTATTTTGGTGATTCTTTATTAAGTTAAAGGTAGAGCAGCCCCATTTTCTTTGGTGACAGAATTAATGCTCTAGGTCTTGGTTCTGTTCCATGTAGCTACAGAAAATTAAGAGAACATAGGTAGTGATTTTTTTTTTTTGTCATATCAAAACAGTTTTCCAAGGAAAACAAGAATCTCACATGAGGAAGTGATGTAGTAAGGAGAGAAGAGGATTGGAACTAAGTCACATGTCCTTCTCTAAAATTAATAATTCATTCAATCCCCACTTTTTATTAGAGATGCCAGGGGGAAAAGCAGCACTCTGGTGAAGAGCTGCTCTGACACAGCATGTAATAGCTGCAGGTATCTATGGGCATGTCAGGACATACCTCTAGGCTGTGCTGTTAGAAAAGATGAATTCCATCTCTGAGGAAGAATGAGGAGAAACTTAGAGAAGGTATATTGCAGTTCTTGCAAGGTATCTAGCAAGGTATCTTGCAAGGTATCTAGCTGTTCTTGCAAGAGACTATGAGTCTGTCTCTCTATAAAACAGACTAATCATTGCTTACTATTGCCTACTAAAATTTCAGTTGTTTTTGCGAACGAAAGATATTCCAGATGTAAATACAACCCTATACAGTGTTTTTGTTTGTTTGTTTAAATAACAAGCAGTGTATTTCCCACAGATACAGTTCATAAAATTAGGAAACATGGACTGTTTTTTTGTTTTGTTTTGTTTTTAAACTTTTTTCCTTACATGTTTAAACTAAATTTCTTCTTGGAGTTGAAATACTCTCAGCCTGCGCTGTGGGAGGAATAGTACAATTTATGTTATAAATTACTGTCTATTGTTGTCTACAAAAACCAGAGATACAACATCCTGAAAAATACTCTTGAGTGAAGTTAGTGCCATTTTTTTTCCTTTAACAAGTAAAAAAATATCTGTAAAGAAAGAGAGAGGGAAGGAAGATTGAGAGAAACATTCAATTTAAAATATCCTATTTGTAAGTCCAGAGTTTATCCTGAAGGTTTGCAGCACGAGAAAAAAGTGGCTCAGAAGATTAATAATAGGCTAGAAAGTCTTTCATGTAAAAGTCACTAGCACAAAGCCAGCCTTAAATGGAAGCGGCTGAAAATTGTACTATACCTCTTTTCACTAGATGGTCATATAATTAGATAGTAAATAGGAATTTTGCAGGCTGTCTCCATTAGAAAGGAGAAAATAATGATATAGTCATGAATCTTTGATTGAATTGTGTTTATTGAACAAGTTCCTTGCCTGCTTGAATTAACAGCATCTGCCATTTTCCCTAGTATATGCATATATGTGTATGTGCACATGCACACTTTTTTAAATATAAAAATATTTTAAAATAAATATTTTTAAAGAGAAATGTTAGGGCTCCTAGAAGGAGAGACTATACAGCTAGACATGGTACACCAAAGTTTTGTTGTTCTGTATGGTATGAAGGAAATTGAAAAAAAAGACTTGCATCACAAGATGGATAGAAACAATGCTTAAATATTAAAATTCTTAAGTTAAATAAATGGAATTAAGTCTCTGCTGGAACTGCAATATGAATACACTGAGATTAGAAAATAATACACTATGGACAAGTTATTGCATTTTTTTTTGAGGCAATTTAAAGGGAATAGATAAGCAATGGAAATATGAAGTAGTTTCTGTTTCAGAGGAAATGGATCTTCCTCTCTGAGACTGTTGGCCTAATTTTTCATTTGCCAGCACTGTCACTGAGCAAGGCCGAGTCCCTTGTATGCTTGGAATTAAGTAAGATCATACGTGTTTGTTTAAGTTTATACTCATGATACCAAAACACTAGAAAGAAGGACCCAGACTTTTTGAAAAATACATGGCAGATTTGAGAATCTAATATAGAATGTGAGTAAGATATGGTAAGAAATAGTCTGACAGAGTTTGTAATCTGTCCTAGAAACATTCACTAGGGGAAAGTTCCAAGGTCAAATCTTAGACCTTCCTGTTACCAGATATAGAGTACTTATTATGTGTATACACATAGGGTACTATTTTTAAACCTGGGAATGGGAATATTAAGAAAGCACAGAGAGAACAGGAGCCAAATCTGAATTCCTGTTCATGCACAGACCCTGGCTGAGCACTTGGGGCAGTTGGACAAGGGGATCCCCTCGACAAGACTGAAAGTTCTGCTGCAGAAGAGCTACAGTCCCTTGACTTCTCAATCCTCGTTTAACAACTACTGCAATGCAAATAATAACAAATATAGTTTCTTCATTATTTTCAAAATACTTCAGCAAATAATTTATTTTTTCAAGTAGGAACACACAAACTTGTCAACGACAAAAGTGCATCCTGTTTCAGTACATCCTTCACTGCATCCACTGATATATTTAAAAAAATACAAGTCCAGATATTCAGATATGCAGGTCTGCATTTCTGAGCAGCTGGTCCGAAATACTCAAATTTGTTAAGTGACATTTCTTTCAGTCTAAGCAACCACTTGGTGTGTGCAGGCTCAATGCTGTATTACACGCTTTAGCCAGGAGATGGCTCTGTCTAGAAGACTAAGGAAACAAGAATGGTTAACAGAGGTGTTGGCAGTCGTTTGAGTACAGTAAGGACTTCTTAATTTCAGAGGCTGAGGCATTCTCTAACACTGTGTTGCCCTCCCAGGGAATAAGGAAATTTCTACTCTTATTGCATATTTTTAGTTATAGCCTTCATGTTGTGACACGTATTTCTCACCTACAGTTAATGCTGCCAAAAAAACTGATTTTTACACCCGGACAACCCTTCGTTTCTCAGATTCTGCGTGCTTAAAACAATTAAATCTAATGTCTTTGTCTTGTGCTCCACACTAAGCAAAAAGCTTGGAGAGAAACAAACACTCAGAATTCCCATCAATATCATCTCATCTTTGCTAAAGATAATACAGACCTTTTGGCTAAATATTCCCTGTGCCCACTGTAACAATACATAAAGCCTGGCTTGATCACAGGCTGGGTACGCTGGCAGTTACTGCACAGTAACTCATGTGCTTTTGGCTCCCTTCACTATCCTGTGATCTTCCCCTCACGCTATCAGTTCACACTGAGCTAGTTCCAGTGGGCCAGAGCTTTGATTTTTAATATCATAACTGCATTGACTAAAAAAGTATTTGAGAAGGCTTTTACTGAAACCCGGTTTTCTACAACTTCGTATCTTGTGACTAATGTTTTGAAGAAGCAACAGTAACTGAAATATTTACCACTACTGTAGCATTTGCCCCAGAAGGGAAGTTTGCGATTGCTTTTCTGTTCAAAATGAATGTGACAATAACTCTATATTGGAGAAGTCTGGCTTCACAGTGTGCTTGCCGTAGAGCTCTCTGTGCAAGCAGAACACATCAGACTCCTCCCAACACATCTTTGAGGATGAACTGCACAACATGCGTGCACCAGATCTGTAAGGAGACAGGGCTTGCAGCCAATGGGTTCTTGCATCTGGAGAAAAAGATGTCTAGAAGATGTCTGGAAGCACAAAGTTGTTTTTGTCCTGTATTCAGCCGCAGAGTTTCACAGGCCTAACAGGACCTTGATTTTCTCCTTCTGAGACATCCAACATCTGCATCACTGGACAGAACCATGAATTTAGATGGTATTAGCAAGGGCCACCCCCTATCCACTCTCAGACATGCATGTCATGTTTCTTCAGAAAAGCCAGCTAAAACCAGAGTTATACAGATTACACCAGCTGAAAATTTGACCTATTCAGCGCTCTGTATTTGTTCCGAATGTATTTCTATATAAGTAATAGAAAACTGGATTCCTCACTTTGATACCGTCCATTTAATCATTTTGTTCAGTGGCAAATATATGGCCTAGACTGTTGTTATTAGTGAGTAGTGAGACTACTTGTGGGAAAGAATTATCAGGACAGAATTTAACTATCAAGTTGCCTTAGATTTGCTTTAAACAAACTTGTAATCCTAATGAATATTGTTTTTAGAAAGACCAGTTAATTTTGTTTACCCCTACAACTAATTATCAGAGTTTATTTAAAATTAACAGTTTTCTAGATATTTAAAAAATGTGCAGCAGAGATTTGATCCTTTTCCATGTGCAGAATCTGTTAAAAAAAAAAGAGGATTGTTGCCTCAACTTATTTGACTTGCATTTTGCTAAATTATAAAGCCTCCAGGTATGCTGTGCCTGGTACAAACAAACATACACCAATAAAAATAAATATTTAGTTGAGGGTTTGTTTGGGGTTAGGAATAAAATACTGATGCTCTTGGGTTTTTGTTGACTAAATCAAATATGATATGCTAAATATAAGAACTGTCCTCCTTTAAGGGGATTCCTGTCTATAATACTATCAGTTCTGGTAATCCCTCATCCTTCTGCTCAGATTCCTGACTGGGTTGTTCTTACTCATGCTGCTAAAACCTAGTATTTAATTAGGAAACTATTCCATTAAAGTAACTTTTTTTTTTTTTTTTTCTCCTTATGTTGTTTTTCTTAGTGCTCTTGCTTGAGGAAAGCATTGATATTTTAACATCCCAGTGATGAAAAATACTGGTCTTTCAGTTTTGATGTCATTCTGTTGTTGTTGAGCTCTACTATGCTGTATCAGATTTTGCCTTTGGGACTCACTGATGAAATCTGAAGAGCTGATAACTGCATAACTCTGTAAAAAGCTGTGGAGGTGCACTGGGTGCAGGCAGATGCGGGCACACTTAGCCACGAGGAGAGCGTGGCAGACACGTGCCAGTTCCATACCGGAAGCCATACAGCCGCATTAGTGTGGCTTTGCGCCCAAGCTCATATGCAAAGGGCTAATGTGGCTACATGGCTTGAGACCAGTCTTGGCAGCTCGAAGCAAAGACAGCTCGATCTTGTGTCTGTCTGCAATCATCTGTGCAGACGTGCCCTAAATAACTTCACAGCAATAGCATATACTTTGAGAGCTTAGGGTTTGGTTAGAAAGATGCCGTGAGATAGACATCAGTTTAGGTAAATACTAGTGCTCAGTGTTTTCTGCCTGTCAGCTGTGGGTGAAACTGATAACACACCACAGTCTGGAAATTATCTGTCTGTTTGGTTACATGAGTTTACAATTCACTAGGGATGAAAATTTTGAATCAAACAGTCTGAGGCTGGTTCTGACATTTGCAATTTACATTTTCTACCATGAATATAAATCAGTGCCTGATATGGTCACTAAAGCCTCTAATCAGAAGGGAAATACAAATCTCTTAAAGGCAGTGCAATTTGTCTTTTTCTCATTTATGATTAATTTTAAACCTAGAGAGCAGCCAGAATTCATTCACTCAATAATCCTGGTTTTACACGATTGGCGATATGTGCAGTGCTAGTGCTTCTAATCCACCCGTGGTGCTGAGAGATTGCTTTCTACATTTTCCTGACAAACACACATAATTTGAATGAAGATTGACTGGGAAGGGTAGATAACATGGGCCTCTGCTCAATTTTGGCTTGGGTCTTTTAAGATGTAAGTTAAACTCTTCCCTCCAGTCAATATTTTTGAAATACCAGTCACTTCTGTGATGCTTACGCAAGCGGCCAAACCAGAGCAAAATGAAGTGCAGTCTTTTAAGGACTGTATTACCCAGCAAGGTGTTGAGGGGCAGCTGCAGGTTACTGCCTATGGCTCTCTGAAGATCTCAGTATTTGGTTATGTCCGCAAAGAAACAGTATTTTCTTCTATAATTAAATTGCTGCTGGAAACCCAGGGCTTTTTCTTCACTGTTAGAATGTGGACTTCTTTTTTCTTCTAATTTACCTATATTATCTTCCCAGTAGAAACATACTGGCAGCTAGGAGCAGATCTTCCCCGATAGAGGAGGGTAAACACTCTGTTGGGTTAGTATGGGAAAAATCTTTGTGGTATCTGAATGATAACAGAAAACATTCCATTTCTGAATTATGTCATGTGTATCATTGTTACCTATGCTGTAGGTAGCACTAGTAGAGAACAATCTGTTAGCTATAGTCTTTACTGAGGGAAAATCTGTTTAGAGATGTGAATCTTTGAAGGGATGACTAGAAAGAACAAATGTATTCACATACAGAGTGAAAAGCAAAACTAAACTTGAATGAAAGTAAAAGGGAAGGATTAGCCAAGGGTAAGAAAAATTAATCAGAGGGCAGACTAACTTGCCACAAATACATTATTTTATATTATCCATATCTATTATATTATAGAACTCATATTACCCCCAAATTTTCTAAATGCTGTTTTAATATTGCCTGATCTTATAGAAGAAAATTCCATTCTACCTTCATTATGACCATATTATTAAAACACTTCTCTGTGACTCAGACCTTCACGGGTTTTACTTCTTTATCCATCCAGTACTCAAATGTGTTTAGACATGTCAATTCTAATGGTAAGGTCCCATAATGTTTCCTTTTCTATCCTTTTAGTGTCTTCTAGTGTTTTCTCTTACTTGTGTAAAATAGAGGTACCATCTGTTTAAGGGAAATGTGACATGTTGCAGCATTACATGTCGTAATGACAAAATTGGAGCTACTCAATAGAAATTATTTAGCAAGTGTTGCTAGGGACCTAATCATGCGCAGTAGACATCTATGGTCACAAAGTGATGAGTGTGGAAAGCACCAAAGTAATTACAAATTGGGTATGAGTAATTGGTAGACCTAATGGAAACTTTCTGTACTCTCCTAAGTGCTCTAATCTAAAGTGTTTTGTAAAAGAAACTGTAATGGCATATGAAGCTTGAGGGGCTGGCTGCATTTCCTCTGTTTCTTAAGGACAAAAACATCTGTAAACTATAAATAGTTGAATGAATCTGACATTTGTTTATAATTCAGATTTGTTTTCCAAATCCTTTTGTACTTTTCTTATTCTAAAAGCATCTGAAAGAACTGACAAAACAAAAAGTTAAATGTTACTAAGATCCCTGGTTCTTTCCACTCTTTCTACAGATAGGAAGCTCTTACTTAAGATATAATTCTTTTTTGTTTGGACCCTGACCTTTAGGTTTAGGAAAAACTTCTTTTATTAAAACAGCTAAAGCCAACAACAAGCCTGGATGTGCTATGCAGCAGTGCCTCAGATCTCCCTTATCTCTCAGTGATCAAAGGCTGCTGTTCATTCCTCCAACATTCATAGACATACTGCAGTAGCAATACATACTGGGCAGTCTGGGAGGGAACAGTGATGGAAAAGTTATTGGACACTGATCTTCACCATGGGCTGAGCAAAGTCTCGCCTGTTTACTTTAGTCCACAGGAACAGATTTCCCATAGCACACTAAGAAAAGCCAATGAGTGATGTGAGTTTCTGCCAGGATTTGGGCAATGCATTTCAATTTCTCATGAATACTTGTTGTTTTTAGAGAATTAGAGAAAGGAGGCCTCAACATTTGAGTAAAAATAAAACTTGTACTATTTTACTAAGCATTACTTAAAAAAAAAAAAAAAGAATTCAAAAGCTATATTTTATGGTATACTAGAAATGTAGGTTTCATTTTTTTTTCCAGCTGCATAGATGTAAAACTATAGCACTCTTTTTTAAATCAGCTACCACTTTTTTTTTTTTTTTTTTTTTGGGGCGGGGGAGGGAAATTTAATCTCTACCAAGATATGCTGTTTTCTATTATCTGATTTTCAAAGGTTCTGATTTTTTTGTAGACCTCTTGACTTTCAACAGGAATCTAGACTTCTTGGTTCCTTTGCAAATGCATCTGTAATACTATGCAAACTTTGGGGAATGACACTGGGGTCATGCAACCGATTACAAGCTTTTTGCAGATTATGATAGTTCCTTAGTTGTGTTCAGATCAACAGAAGTCTATTAATATACTGGAATCCTGCAAACTATTGGAGTCTAAATAAAACTCTCAGGGAGTTTAGGTGTACATTTCACTGCTCACGTGTACTGTACACAGTTATGCATTGAAAAAGGAGTTATCTATACAAATGGGCCATCCTTCTACAAATGTACAGCAGAAATCTGATTCAGCTTAGTTTGAGTACAGGGTTTTATCTTTCTTTGCACTTAGGCAAATGGTATCTTGGCACATAGGAAATCTGGGCATCCTTGAAAAGTGGGTGAATGGGACTGGAAGTGCAACATAGCCTTGGCTTTCAAGCAACATGACGTTGTCTGCAACATTGTCTGTAATATGCACAGATTATTATAGCTCAATTAAAGACACAGATTATTAAAGCACAATTATAGGCACAGATCAAGAACGTGCTAGTCAACTGTCTGTGTGTGTGTGTGTGTCTGTGTGTGTGTGTCCGCACGCACGCACGTATGTGCTTGGGCACAAGGCCTTTTTGCTGTCAAGTGTGGCATGACATCTGGAACTGAAAACTGCGAACTATAACCTAGCACATTAAGCAGGGGAGGGAACCAACACAGCCACTGATATGACATGCGTTGAGAGCAGCAGACTACTTTGTCGCAGTCATGGCACTGAGTTCTGGGGGTATTCTGGCTCTGTACTCATTTTAAAAGACAGCAAGAGTATTTATTTTGGAAAACAAACATTATTCTGACCCTTCTTTCTCACTACCTGGAATCATTTAAACTCTTTTGGAGACTAAAAACAAAATCAAGCATCATACTGTAGAAAGAGGCAGGAAAAGTTTTTCATCTTTCTGTCATTATTGAAAAGTCTCCTATTTTCATTGCTGCAAAGTGTTCCAGAAAGGCACCTCAGTAGCCGTGGAGCAGCCTGTCCCAAGGCAGACGTGGCTAGGCTCAGATGAGGAAAGGGTGACAATCCTTCTCAGTGCAAAGATCATTTAAGGCATATTCACTGCAAATTGTTTATCTTAAGCTCCTTATATTCTCTGCTTCCTTCTCAGTAAAATGGAAACACTACCTCCTACATGATAGATAGTTATATTAGAAAAGCATTTTAAGATGATTGAATGGTTGATGCTGTGGAAATGGAGATTATTACTATGTTGAAACTTGAAGGGCCTGACCTTGACAAAAAGGTAGAGAGCCTGCCTGCATGATGAAGCAGCATTAGTGAAGCCAGCACTTCCCTTTCAGGCTGCTCAACTGTAATATAATCATCTCTAATGTAGTTGCCAGAGAAGCTTTCCAGCCTCACTCGGAGAACTTGCTTAGGAAGGTCTTTCCTGTGGCATGCAATTACAAAATGAGAATGTGAGGGAGGGTGGGGGATGAATGAAAACAAACATGATTCTAGGAACAACTGTTGGTGGTTAATACTTGACCATTACTTCTTGACAGGATTAATGTCTTTCTAATCGCACTAATCCTTTCTGATAGCTTTATCCATAATCCATCTATTTCAAAGCAATATCCAGATGGCTTCTGGTGGTGAAGAAGACAAATACATATGCAGAATTGAGTCTTAGCAGCAGCTTCTTATAGGCAAAAGCCTTTCCAAGGATATAGGTTTTGATGTCGAGGCAGGTCAGGAAAAATGTGCTTTTTATCAGAAAGCAATAGAAAAAGTAGAAAATCCCCAAGGAACCTAGGGAGTTCTGTCTGTATTTGTAAATAAAATACACCATAAATACTTTGAATCAGTGGCAGTCAAAGCAAGTCTAGAGCTGCTCTAAAGGGGTAGCTACTTGTATGCACTGGGCTGGTTAGATTTCTAAGGTATTCTCTTTGTCATTACTAAAAAAAACAAGTATAATAAGTTTTGAGATTTTCTGCAGGTTTCTGTCAAAGCAGATATAAACTGTAATACTTAACAGGTTCATTCTTTGTACCATTGACAATAATTAAAACAACATAACAACTGACTTTGCATTCTTAACCAGTCCTGTTAAAAATAGCCTCTGTACTTGTGGAGGTCTTCCTCTTTCCTTCCAGTTCCTCATTAAGACCTTAATCTACATTTCATTAGCGCTTCCACTTATCCTGTCTTCCATGTTCACCTTCCTCCTGCAGCAAAGACACAATAACAAAATCATGTATTTGTTCATAGGCCTAAAATCATAGCCTTTCATAAATCACATGGAAACTGTCCAAGTAAACACACTTTAATCAAGCCATTCTAGATAAAAATGGTTTGACTAGAATTTTCTACACTAACAATCATTAGTGAATTAACTTTTAAATATTTATCACATTAAAATGATACAAGCAGCTACATAAACTTTGTTAAAATCATTGTCCATATCCAGCTTTGATCAAAATGCTGCAGTTCAGAGTAAATTTACTGACTTCCTGACTCACCTTCCCTAATAACAAAGAAGATTAGAGGAGAAACAAAGAGTTTTGACTGCATCAGAACAACTGATTTCCCAGAAAACAAAGCAAATACAGAACTACCTAAATCAAAATAAAAAAAAAAAAAACACACTTTTACTTCTGAAGAACACACCTTTAAAATATTCTCAACCTGTAAATATTGTGGAGCATCAGATCTACTCTCTGTGAAGATCTTCAGGTTACCAGAAAAGCAACTTTAATGAGGCTTGAAAACCACAGAAATATAAGAATCATAGCACAAATACTCACACAGATGTTTAGTATATACAACAACTTTGGAAGCTATTCTTTTAAATCATGCTTAGGCCCTGCAAATACACAATTTCATCTGAGATCTATCGAGGGACAAGGAAGCCAGAAGAAAAAGAAAAATAAGCAGGCTATCCTAGAGAACAGAAAGAAAAGCTGTAGAAAGATGATATTTTCATGTAACAGAAACAAGCTATGCAGAAGATGAAGAAGCTGTGGAGCTATCTGATTTATTATGGTGTCCTGTGTTTGTGTCCAGCAGATGTTGCAAAACAAGATGTAAGAAACCTCTTAAATCATAGTAATTAGAGATTTGCCTTAAATCATGGAATACAAGGTGCAATATCTCATCCAAAACTCACTAACACATATTTTGAAAGCCTTAGGCTTGACATAGTCCTTTTCAGTAAAAACTAATAAATAGTCACTGAACATGAAATTACAAGAAATGATGTAAATCCTTTGCCAAGCTGACTGAATTAATGTGATGTACTTTAAATACTCAGAAAAGATGCAAAGTGCTTTTCATTATCTTATTCCTGTTTTTTTTCCCTATTTGGCAATCATTAAAACATGCTACACGAGACACACATATGGAAGCTGCCTAGCTACATAACTAGTTGGATAATTTTAGCCTATGAATTAAATAATCATTTTTGATTGAAAAAATGATTTTATTCATTCACACGTTATTTCATGTCTAAGCAGATTCTGGCTTGACAAGAGTTAAAGGATCTCTATTTTTCATTCCTTTGCATGGCATGAGAGCCTAGTGCTTGATGAGAAGTAGAGGTACATCTTTGTTTCAGTCTTAGAAAAAGTTGGGAAAGTGTTGGAAAGCTTTTTAAGTAGCCAAAAATATGTCTGATGAAGATTGGAATTAAACAAAAAACCTGAACACAATACAGTAATCTTATTGGAAGCCATTTGGAAGCTTATTCCTCCCAACTTCTGTAATTCTCATGAAATAAAAAGACTACATTTCCTGTCATTTCTCCACTACATTATGCAAATGTTAGAGCTATAGATACCAAGAGTGAGGAAAGCCTGTGGTGTCACTACATATTGCTCACTTCATACAATAATTATGATCATTGGTATCTATTAATCTCAATATTTTCTATTCCTTCTCACATCAAACATATGAAGCCAAGTGAAAAAATAGCGAGAGACTATAGTCCTATACTAGTTACAGGCATTTGTTCTTGAAAGTCATGATAAAAACTGCTTTAAATGACATGATTAATGTTACAAGATAGCCTTTGGAGAACTGTTTCCTCTGGTCCCTTCTTAAAACTGAGCATTGCAGGACACTAGGAACACAGCTTTGAATCCAGACTGTTGTTTGGACTTCTGCCACTCCACAGTTACCCCTGTTGCACCTCCATAGTTAATTACTTTTGAGGACTTTCTCATCACAGCATGAACTGATCATGACTTTATCTGATGACAGGATAATCTCATTACAGATGATGATCTTGTTAATGAATATCCCCAAGACAGAGCAATCTCATTATTAGCCCCCTCAGGATTTGTCACCTAGGAGCCAGTGTATGATTAGATTCTAGTCATGCAACGTCCCCCCAGATCTTAGTGAATAACGTTTGAGGCAGAGGTGACACCCCCAAAAGGCATATGAACCACTTGACTTTTCTTTCCCCCCCCAACTGCTTTTGGGCGTAACGTCAAAGCAGTTGTCATGTTATGTGCCACAGGGTTCATCCTCCTATTGTTCAGTAGAACCAATGTAACACAGCAGCATGATAGAACTGCACTGGGGTAATTATGGTATTAAACCTGTACTTCAGGAAAAAAAAACACAGATAAAAATGCACATGTATTTAAAAGCTGTATTGTCTACATCTACCTTTTTTTTCCAACTCAGTGCATGCTTGCCCTCCTGGGTTTACAGTCTGTATATCTCCTTTTTGCATCAGTGAGCTGTTAACTCACTAACTGGCTCAATGGACTGTCAAACCTCAAGTTTAAAGCCCCATATCACTATGTGACTGAAAAGTCACACGTTGGCCTCAGACCACTTGAAAACAGCACCGTCTGCATCTCTATCAGAACTGCCTGAAGCTGATACAGGGACTATGCAGCGTCCTTATTTGCCTGTAAAAGAGAGGCAGTGCAACTTAAAGCACTTAGCAGAGAGTGGTTTAGCTCAGCAGAGGCTAGTATTACAAAACCACTTGTCATCCTCTGACAGTGCTGAGCAGGGAGGCAAAGGGGGAAGTGAAGTGCCTATAGCTTTTTTTTTTTTTCTTCTCCCCTTGTGTAACCTCATGCGCCCTTTAAGGGGTTTCCTCTACAGCAAATATAGGAGACACAGAGCCCATCTCCACTTTGCAGGCATGCTGAATGACTGTCTGCTCCCCAACACGGCCCATAAAAAAGCAAAAATATGCTATGCTTCATATAGGGTTTATATAAAATTAAAACTTTATGCTGTTAGGTAAAAAATTAATTATGTGTCAAAACTGCCCCTTAGCAGCCTAATCTCACTTTGAAGCTGGATATAAATTAGTCCTGCTTCACACAGGAAATAGCTGAGAGGTAGTGTTGATGACCAGATGCTCTTCAGTGGTCCCTTCCAACCTTAATTATCCTGCGAGTCTATAAAATTGTGTACAGAGTTCCTAAACTGATCGGTCTTAAGACTGATTATCACAACAGATCCTATGAACCAAGCCACCACACCAGCATGTTGTGTAAAACTATCATTAAAAGTTGATACTGTTCTGTCCCCATGTGTGCATGCTGAGTTGCAAATTCCTTCAGAAACTGAGAACTCACATGGCTACTAGGAAACATCCTTTTAGCTACAGATGTTAGAGATTTAGTATCACAGGCATAGCTTCTAGAAATCCTGATATACAGGCAATCAAGAGAGAAGTAGTTCATCTGGAACAAGTAGAAAATGAGGTTTTATGTTGTATTATATGGAAAAGATAAGATTTATTTTGTGTTTTCCTTCCACAGTTTAATGTCTGGGCTAGCAGCCCTGGATGCGAAGACTTCTAGTCGCCTAGGAATCATAACCATCACTTACTATCTGTGGACAACATTTGTGGCTGTGATTGTGGGAATAATTATGGTCTCCATCATCCATCCTGGTGGAGCAGCGCAGAAGGAGAGCACTGAAGAAGGTGGAAAGCAAATCATGAGCTCTGCAGATGCACTGCTAGACTTAATCCGGTAACTGCATTCATTCTTTCCTCTTTCTGAAAGTAATATTCTGCACTTTATAAAACTACATGAGAAACCGTGACCTGAAGATAAGCTCTGAACCTAATGATAAAAGTGTGTTTTGTTTTTTGTTTTTTTTTTTAAAAAAAAAAAACACAAGAAAGAAAGAAAAAAAAGAAAAGAATAACTTTCAGAGATGATTTTCAGGTTATAAGATGTTTATACTTACTCTTTCAAGTAAGATTTAAACAAATGGACACTCAGTGCAACAACACTAGCAACACCAATGTGAGACATATGGAGTAATGTGACATCTGAAGTGATCTGACAACCAGCTGTCTCTGAAAAGGGTCTGCCCTGGTCATAGGTTCCCCCCTCCTTGCTTGCACTGACACAGTTGCTTTTTAAACCCATAGCAAATTAATTACATAATTGCATTTGCATAAAACAAGTGAATGTGTATATGACAGAAATTGACAGAATCTGAATTACAGTTTCATTTCAGTCTAGCTAGTTCAGCTTTCCTTTACACTACAAATAAAGCAGCAGGGTTTGGAAACATTTTATTCTGCTGAATCTTATTGCAGGTAAAATATGCAGTGTCCTGATCTAAACATTTGCAAATGTCATCTTAAATTTCACTTTCCACACACACTCATCTGACAACAGCTTGCATACATATTACAGGCCTTGTGTTTCTACCCAGGCACATGCTTTAGGTCTGAAATTTTCACTGGTTTCAGCAGGCACAAACAATGACAGGATGACTATGTAGTCATTGCTGAAGCTTAAAAAGAGAGCATTAATCTCACTCTCCTTTTGCCATGTTAAGTTGTCATAGCTGCCCTCCCTTTCTAGACTAAGGGCACAAACTGATTTTTTCCCCCTCTGCTACAGAAATTTAAAAACTACATTTACTAGATAAACAAGCAAAACATAACTGTGGGGAGTGAGCTTTCCACTATGGGTAAAATCCTGGCTTTGATAAAGTCAGTCACAGAACTCCTATACAGCTATGCGGAAGTCTGGATTAAATGTCATGATGTAGCTGCTGGTTTGAGCTAGAAAAGCTGATCCTTTAGCTCAGTGATAAATCACTTCCATTCACAGCTGGAAAGCATCTTTCTAGGCTCAGATTGGCTTATCTTCTCAATTCATTAATTTCCTCTCAATTTATCAACTGCATACGCACACAGAAGTTAACACAGGAAACATCTGCTATCCTGCAAATAGAGAATTTTGAATGTACAAGTGGTGGGGCTGATATGTGATAAAATTGTGGGGTTTATTTTAAAA
This sequence comes from Nothocercus julius, assembly GCA_013398735.1. NCBI lineage: Eukaryota > Metazoa > Chordata > Aves > Tinamiformes > Tinamidae > Nothocercus > Nothocercus julius. The sequence continues at coordinate 2,184,518 of VZSV01000043.1, forward strand.
GCATGCATCTCAGCATGTGATACACATTCATACTGACTGATTTCAGATTTGAAACCATTCAGAAATAATGAAGTGTGTTGGTAGTAGTTCTTGTGATGTTATATGAGACATATGTCAGGTTAGGACTTTGGCAGAATGGATTTTGCTAGAAATTGAATTTCTGGGTGAGGTCCTTACTTTTAAAAGTGTTTTTTTGTTTTTAAATCAGAAATTATATCCTGAAGTCACCCATTTTTTGCCACATATTGATTTCTTTAAAGAGAAGTTTCAAATACCTGAGAATTTGACTAGAACTTGTATTTCTAGTGATTTTTGTGAAGAGCAACTTTGATGGTTGTATCACAATCTATAGGCTGAAGTTAACTACCAGACATCAATATCTAGTATTAGTCTCTACCTTGTTTTTAAGTCTAATAAGATACTGATACTGTTCATAACATAATTGAAATTAACACCCTATTGAAAGTAGTTAATAATTAGAATATCATTTTTATTAGATTTAGTTATATTAATTGGATCAAAAAGGCTATTTCTACAAGCCAATCCTATGCCCTGCCCTACACAGTAAGGCAGTGATACTGTTTAGAATTCTATTTCATAACAGTAGTGTTTTTAAGAGATAATTGTAACAGAATGGATGTTACTGAATTGGTTACTAGCTAAGAAAGGTCAGATGGCTTTACATTGTTTTAGGGGAGAGAAAAAAAAAAAAGCAAGCAAGGCATCCTTCTTAATATAAGTTCTTATTTTCCTTTTACTGCTCTAGAGTTTGTGCTATTTTACAAAGTCCTGTTCTTGTGAGATCACATGTGTTGTTTATTATCATGCTATTAGCTCAGTAAAGGAAAGCCAATCAAACACCTCATGTCAAACAAGCAGTCATAAAATAACAATACAAGAGGTCTGGAAGCTGTCAAAGTCCAGCTAGGATACATTTACAGAGCCAGCAGATTCCTGCTGCTGCAATCTAAACAGCATGCTTAAAAATAGCTCATATTGTGTCAAAGGACAAATTCAGCTGGAACTGGTGCATACAGTAGGGCTCATCTTCAGGGAGGATGTGAAGGGTAGGATGGTCTCCATTTAAATTACTGCAGCGCTTTTCTCCTACGTTTTCTTTCAGTTTGAATGGGAATAAATAGGAAGAGATGATGCATTTGGGAGAGAGTCCTAGAGGCCAAGGAACAGGAAGGGATAATGTGGAAGTGTAACAAGACCCCGTTATTCCTCTGACTCATTCCCTAGTCCAAAGCCCCTGTGCTGAATGTCCTCATCACCAGCGGATGGGGCAGCAAGGACTGAGTGGTGGGAAGAATAGATGCACCCAGATGGCCACAGCACCAACCCCCCGGCCCAGCACCCCAGGGTTCTGTGGACTGTGTCCTGGGCCAGCAGCCCCTTCCTTGCACTCAGAAGTCCACCCCTCCAGCACAGAAAAGCAGAAGCTGCTCAACTCTGGCCAGTTTGCTACCTGACAGCCATCTTCATTCTTCCACATGAAACTGAGATCTGCTCAACGTTTTGTGGTAGTTTGAGTACAACAAAGCTGTACTAGGATATAGCATTCAGAAATATTCAAAGAATAAGGGTAAAAAAGAATAAAATTAAAAAAATCACAGAATAGGTCCAGGGAGAAAAGTCCCGATCCTGGAACCCAGCTTTTTCAAAGGCTTCCTTCTCGAAAGGGGTCAGGAGAGAAGGGGGACAAGGAGAGAAAGAAGGAAATAAATAAGTAAGTGGATATGAACCTGTCCATACTGATTCTCTCCTAGATTCAGTCTGAACAAGAAAGTTGTTGGATGCAGTGTAATATAATAAAGTGTTTTCAATGTTCAATAAATCTATATCCCTAAAGTCTTTAGGGCTGCTTTGGCTCTAAGTTTTTGCTTTAATACGATTTTAGACAAACACACCTTCTTCTTTTGGAAGAGATCCATCTTGCCCAGTTTACGTTCAGTTTACCTGTTCAGGACTCTCCCTTTCCATGTCTTGCTCTCCTGTCTTTCACCAATGGGTGAGTTAACTGTAAGTAAGTAATTCAGATGGCAACTGTGAACCCAAAGTTGTGCAAGACAACTGCTCTGAAAAGGCTTCTCTCTTCAACTGTCTCTTTGTTACTAGACAGAGACAGATGTACAAGTTTGTCTGAGTTAAGGTTTCTGATGTGGCCACTGCAGGGCTCCTCAAACTATTTTCTTCCATGCTTAAGACGATAAGAACCTCAGGCTAAGAATCATCTTTTTGTTCTAATGCATAAGAATACCTAGCACCTTGTGATTTTTGATGGATTTATTCTTACAATGTGCAATATTTCTGTGAGGTAGACAAGGACAATTTTCTTTTCCTACAACTGGAAAAAAAAAAAATCAAAGTATATGGAAAAAAAATGATCCCCACTGAGGATCATTCAGAAAAATCTGCAGTCTCAGAAGGAATATTTCCAACATTACCCATAGCAGTTAATCAGCAGAGATCTTTAGCTTCATTTTTCTGAGTGAATTGCTGTGCAAGTTATCTCTGTACCATGTCCCTACAGATTAAAAAAAATATTTTAGTAGCCATTTTGGGAAAAAGCAATAAAAAAGGCAAGATATCCACTTTTTAAAGTAATTCAGCCCTTGACTATTTTATGCAAAAAGACAGAGGGCCACATTTATAGGAATAATGTCCAGTTTTAAATATTAGGTTTCTTTAGTTCTGGAACACATATTCATCTGACAAGCAGAACACAAAATGCACATAATTCAGGGATGAACTTTTGTAAAAGAAGATATATTATTCAGGCCCACATTGTTTACCTTAACAGTTAATATTTATACTATGCTCCATTGCTGTTATCAAAATACCTTTGCTTTCAATTCGAAGGTCAAATCTTCTTGCAGCTGAGATCCCACTATTCACAGTTGTCAGCAACAGAAACAAATTTTGTCTCATGAGATAAAACACCCAAACAAATACTGCAAACATTCACATAAGAAAACAAGAGCCAAGTAAACAGTAGGGGTGGGCTCACCCTCCTGCGTTATATTAGGCCAATCATGGGTGCAAATCTGGGCACCAGCTGGGTGCAAATGCAGGGCTCACATATGTTTTTAGTCTTCAAGTCTAAGCAGACCCAGGCCTTGTGAGTCAGTTCTTCTCAAAAATGCCAAAAAAAAAGAAAACAGCAAAACAATTCAGTGTACACAGTCAGGATCAAATCATGCCTTAAGCCAACATGACACACAAATTCGTACAGTTCCAAAGTGTACAGGAAGGATAAATCAGAGCAATTTTTTTACCACTGAATTTTCAGAATTGCATCCAATTTAATAGATTTTGAAACAGACATCCGGAAACTTAGCCTGGCTGACCGGCTTTAACCAAAAAAGATTTTTTTTTTTATGTCATAAAGAGTTAGAAGAGGATATTACTGTAGAAGATTTATGTTTTCATGGGCATCCTGATCAATCTTTAAAATCATTTTGCTTCCCTCCTTTCAAGCTAAATACTATTTTATTTTTTACAGAATTATGTTTCTTTAAAAAGGGCAGGAGCAACTGGACATCTACTGTAGTTTGGAAAAAGACCGGGCTGTGCAGAACCAGAAATCCGGTTAAAGAAGTTTACAGCTGGAATTCTATATACACACAATAAGATATTTGCGAGTATAATAAAAGACCCAAGAATTAAACTATAACAGAATTTTTAACAGCCTTGACCAAAGGAGACATTCATATGTCTTTGACCAAAAGTCACATGTACCTGTGATGGAAATACTTATCTGTCCCCTGTGGCAAACTGACATTTTGTACTCATTCCAGTTTGCTAGTTTTCCTTTCTCTCACAAAGCAAACCTGCTGCCACCACTGCACAGGACTGTATTCAACTTGACTTTTTCTTGTGGTTAATGTTTATCCAGTTTAAGCTGTAAAGGAGCCTATTTTTCTACTGTTTACGTGTAGCTCTGATGTTGCTAAATGTTTGGCTGCTCTTTGGCATAAAAACAAACCAATATGGAATAATGGTGAAAGCAGTGCTGGGAGCTGGAATAGGAAGCAGAGTTTCTGCTGTCTGGTCAGGAGACGACAGCCACAGAATGGGAGGCATGAAGGGACCAGGAGTCAAAACTGTATTACAACAGCTTCAACTCTAAACAAGAATAAAGGATTCTTCTTCCTGAGATCAGGCCTGGGCATCTGCTGGTGTAAAGGGGCATTTATTAATGGGGCAAAGTATAGTGGTCCTGTCGTGCTACTTTTGATATGATTTAGCCTTCCCCTCCAAAGCATCATCTTCTCAGGACATCATAGCACTATCTGGCTGCACATAAGGACCTTTTCTTTCATAAGAACCTAGGTAACAAGGCTGACCCTTGTTCCCTCACTGGACCGGAAATGCCAGGCAACAGTGTCACCCTCAGCATAGAAACAAAGTTCAAGTGTTTGGCAAAATGACTCCACAATATGAGTTCTGCCCTGACCTGAGAAGAGACAAGCAGGACACAAGGTGGCCCACAATGCTTAATTCTAATTAGTGATTTTTATATTCTATTACTATGTTTTACCACAATAATGAAGATTTTAATGCTTTTTTAATTCTCTAAAAGCCTTCAGACTTGCAGGGAGTAGTAAAGTTGACACTCTGAAATGAGGTTAGACACTGAAGATCATGACTGATGTGCAACATGCCTCCTCCTGGGGTCCTGAGATAGCTGATGTGTTCAGTCATGAAAAATTAAATTTCGCCCTTAAGTGTAAATGCTGATGGAGCCTGCCAACATAGCAGGGAGCTCTTTCAGGTTTTTATCCACGTGATTTGGCTCATGTGGTACAGTCAGGTCTACACAATTGATGACAAAATAACACAGAGGACAGCAAAGCAAAAAACATTTTTGAGATGAAGCCAGTGTCACTAGGATGAAGGAGGTATCTTCTTTCAAACCATAATGACTAGAAACCATGCTGCTGTCATCACCATTCTTAGGAAACCTGGAAACTAGTTTTGTCATGACTAGTTGTCACATCAAGCTACTTGGACTCTATTTTCACTGACTTTGGGCCCTTGTTTTGTAGATGGACAAGGTGAGATCTCAAACAATGATCTTGCAAGCTCACCTGTACTGGCCCAAATTTGAGATACACAGGACAGAGCATCCAAAGGTGTTTTTATGGTCAGTGCAAACATAGGCCAATAAAATATTGTAAGACTGTATGTAAAAAAAAATCCCTTTGGAGGTTTTAATTCCACAGAATGTGAGACTCCAGCCAAGGGCTGTTTGCTGGGTCAGAAATTAGGTACTGAAACCATGGCAGTCTGAGAGCAAAACCAGACAGCTGCCCCGGGGAAATGTGTGTTCTGAGCCAATGTTACAACATCTGTCATACCTGTAACTGCTGGTATGCGAGAGCAGCTGAGCTGATTCTTTATTAAAAAAAATCTGCGAAAACCAAATTCTTCAAATCAACAGAAGATGTCATAGCCAGGAGTCAGAATGGATGTTTCAGATTTTTAGCGGTGTAATTGCAGCCAGAATTTGGCCTATTATTTCTAAGAGATGTTATCCAGGAGCAGTCAAAGTGGCTGGTGCAGCAGCTGCAGCCTCACGTTTGCTAGTGGCACAAGGGGTGTGACAGTCACCAGTGCTGACATTTACATTACGGCTATAGCCTGCAGGGTTAGTGACCTTCTGCAGCGAGTTTGGCACAAGCTGAAAAACAGCTGGCTCAAAATGACTCTTTTGCTGCTTACCCTGTGCAGCTCTGGGGCAGTCCATCTTGCTGAAACAGTGGGAAACTAAAGGGGCAAAAAGGAGTGAAGAGCGTTATTCGGTTAATTGCTATAAGACAGTGGAGAAGGGAGAAAGACCTCCCATTTTTGGCAGTGGCAAGAGGCTGTCTAATATGCAATGCGAAACTGCATCCTCAGAATTGCTCCTTAGACCAGCTACTATTTATCCTTGGTGCAAGTCTCCAGGGTTTTCTTCAAATCCTTTGGTTACCGAATCGCAGAACATGTGTTGTTTTAGTCAGAGATACACATTTCTAATTCTCAGTACATCCTTATGTCCTCTTATCCCATAGAAGAACTAGGGCAGAACTTTGAAATTTGCTAGCAGACTAAAGCAGGCTGCACATCACAACAGGGTGCAGTCAGAGAAGGTGTTTAGTAGGTCACTGGTTTGTACGTGCTGCTGGCATAGCCAGTGTAGCTAGGCGAGCCATCTGTTCCTTAGTAGTTCATGGTCCATGAGCTGCTATAGCCCTAACACACACAATCAGCCTTTAGCCTGTGCTGAGCACTCCCACTCCCTCCAGCAGAGCTCCTGGAGCAGGAGATGTGCTGGGAAATACATCCCGTGTTCTTCCTCAGGGCAGACAATATTTAGCTCTTGATTTTGTATGTAACCAGAAACCATATGTCTCAGATGCTGTTTTACAAACGCATCCTTGTCTTAGAGCTATTTTTTTCCTGTGTGCCACTGTTATTCACTATATTTAGCTCCCTACTATTATGTGAAATCAGTTTTACCATGCTGAATCATACCACTGAGGGGAGAGGCAATATCGCTTACACTGGAGAAATGAATCCCACATCATTTTCAGCTTCCCACAGTATTATTTTGTGTCCTTTATCTTGTGATTAATCTGAAAGTAATGCTGGAATTTTATACATATTTTAACTGCTTAGCTCTCTTAATAACACAACGGCATTTATATGCAGTGACCACAATGCATCACTCAGCTTGAATTATTACTTAATAAGTACTGACATAATCTTTGATCCAATATATAACAGTGATACCAACACAGTGTCTGTTCGAGTCAAGTTACAGTTTCACCCTGTGATCCTGATATCAGATCCATGTGGGTAGACCCTTATCCTTGTGAAGATTCCTAGAAGATCCTTTCCAAACAGGCTGCTGACGGCTGAAAATATCATAAGCAAAATGTATCCCTAAAGCAAGAACTTATCAGGTGTTCTTGTTGAGGCCCGACTGAGCAGATGTCTATGTGGCAGTTTGAAATATTGTCCACATTATTATTTTTTAGTTGACTAGAGTTGTTTTCTATGAATTACATTCTTGAATGTTTTTAATTAACAAAACTAAATTTTGGCTAATGCAGGATTTTTTCAATCCAAGTAAGCCAGCTTAAAGTAAAAAATAAGCTGAAGCTCTGGCAAGCACATTCAGGTCAGCTCTTCACTAGATAAATTGTATAACTTTGGTAAGGCTAGTCTCAAAGATTGGATCACAGCGCATAACAATATATTAAAAAACATTGGGAGAATTCCAGCATCCAGTATTAAGTGGGTAATTGTAATTCCTGCAGGATAAAGAATGATAAAGAAGTAAAATGCTTTAATCCTCCATGAATTTGTCTAACATTTAATCTAGCTACTAACCATATGATATTTCCTTTCTCGAGCAGTCTCAATTTGTTCTTAATTCCACTAATTAGGACTACAAAACTGAGGCAGAAAGCAGAACAGCCCAGCAACTAAATTCATGATTTTTGTTTAAGCTATGGCCCATTCACAAACAGAGCTGAGCAGCAGCCTCTGTGAATCTGGGCTTTCACCTTTGCCTAACAGGTTTTCCTATAATCGTCACAGTAGCACTTCGCACTTCTGCAGTACCTTTTACCTGCTCATCTCAAATCACAAAGTGGACACAAGCTAACCTTAAGGAAGCCTTTAATAGTCTGGAAACAAAATTCCCTTTAGAGGCTTGAGAAGACAGTAATGACCTTTCCTCTGCAGTGCTTCCCCTGCCTGTAAACATCCTCTCCGTTTTCCTGGGCCAGCTTCATCCAGCTGTTCCCCGGCTCCGCCAGGGCCCTGGGGCTCAGGCAGAAGGTTGTGTCTGCATCTGATACAGAAGCAATGTGCAGCTGGGTGTTGTCTGTGTCTTGTTTTGGCTACACATGTGACATTTGAACCAGAGAACCATGAACATTTCTGGAAGATTTGCAGTGATAACTCTGTGCTATATCATACTGGTCTTGCTCTGCACTGTCATTGCTAGGGGCAAAAGCCCTGCCAGCAGCAGTCCGGTACTTGAGTGTACAGCTTTACTTCCAGCAGCACAGGAAGCAAGCATCTTAAGCTAAATCATTCCAAAGAAAGGAAATTATGTGTACAAAGGGACAGTATTAGTGTAACTAAATCAAGATAAATTATGACAATTTTTATTTTTTAAACAGGCAAGTATAAAGTATATATGTGCTTTCTTCTGATCTTGTATCTCCATAGAGCACAGCCATCATCATCCGTAGGGCTCTTAAGCAGAATTGGTAGAAGGAGATGTTGCCACACTGTCTCTTATAATAGATTTATTATATCTCATGTATACTGTTATCCCACAGTAAATGCCAGATGTTTTTTCAGGCTGCAAAGAGCAGGTCATCTGAACTGTCTCACTTTCACTGAGAGGAGAAAAGATCAGGACAGTTAACAAAGAGTAACTAAAGTGCTGCTCATCAACATCATATCCTGCCCAACAGCAACTTATCTACGCAACATTTGCTTGTGCCAAAGCCTTACCAAAATGACACATGATCCCTTTATATGGCATATCTGCTCTCACGCAGCAGGACAGTGGAAAAATCTCATTTTCAATCTTCTCTCTCAATCATTAGACAGTACTACTACCCTTTAATTAAAATTCTGCTCTCTCTGCTTGACCCTGAGTTGGATAGTTAATCATCTGTTTGCAGTAATTGCTCCCAGTGCCTGATGCTACTGAAACAGATTCAACTTCATAATTTTAAGTGTGACCATAATGTTGCATTAAGGTCACTTAAAATAGCAATAAAATTGTTTTTTCCTAAGCTGGTGCTGTACAGAACACTCTTGTTGCAACCCTACTAGCAGCAAGCATGTGCTGCTGTAAAGACGAAAGCAGGGCTGGAAAACGTCTTGTTTCAGCATATGTTTAACTGTACACGCATGCAGTGATTCTCTTCTGAACAAGAACAGGCTTTTCACTCATATATGCTTAAACACTATCCTGTCTTGGGGCCTGAGCTGGGTTTTCAATAAAATGTCCTTTGGTCAGAGAATTTAAGGGTTTTGATTTGCATAAACTGATTTATATGGAAGAATATAATTGGGTCATAGAGTGCTGAATTGGGTCATAGAGTGCTGCTTTCTGTTGCCTCCAGTATCAGAAGCTTTGGGCTGCAAATAAATTAGTTCTGAAAATGATCCTGTTAGAATGATCACGCAAATCTTGATTCCCAAATGTTACATGGAAAAATCTGCTTTTTTATCTTTTTATCCCCATCCATACTGGTTCCTCTTTGAAGCCTCTAGAGGGTGTGCTCTCCATTTCAAATTAGGATTGAATGTCTTTGTACAAGGTAATAATCTAGCTCAAACGAAAGTTTTCACTCCAGATACTACTAGTGAAATGCTAAGTCAGTGTTATGCAGAAAGTCAGGAAAGAAGGTAACAACACTCCCTTTTAGAATTAAAAATTTCTCAATGTCGCTGCATATTTCCCAGCACGTGTGCATGATTTCCCTCAGTAGAGCAGCTATGAGCAGAGATGAAACTGTTTCTCTTACCCTGTCTCTAGCTCTGAAGCCTCAGAATTACTAAAATAAAAACTATCACAGACTGCAGCTGTAGTCTGGATTCTTTTCATCAGGAATCAAATCTTCATTTTGAAAAGCAAACTATTCTCAACAAAACCACTGCAAGGTCTGTGTCACTTATAATTTTAGTGATGAGAGTGATCTCACAGCAGTGCTTACAAGTTCCAAAATAGATTACAGCAAACAAAAGCCCAGGATCTCTGGATCACATCCCTGAAGACAGACTGTTTTGAACAGCTCATTATTTAGCTAAACAAGACAAATTATGGAATAAAGGAATATTCCTCTCCCCAGTGAGCAGACAGAAAAGGGAATGATAGCAATGTTGTTGACTGAGTCACGACACGGAGACTGTCTCTGAGCCAGGAACTGAAACTAGAGCAACTGGGACTCAGTCTAGATGTTGAAGACTGAGTCCCGAAACTTTCCTTCTGAGGCATCATCCCTCTGTTGTGCCTTTCTCAGTGAGTTACAATGATACAACATGCGTGGGAGAGCATAGCAGCCTTCTGCACTCATTCAGCACTTGCTCTCCAGGAGGGAGACATGATAGACCCTGGAAGCCAGCTGATAGAAACTGCCTTCAGCTCCATTTAAAAAAAATGTTCTTTTATTCATTTCTAGGAACATGTTTCCAGCCAATCTTGTTGAGGCCACATTCAAACAGGTAAGCATCTGTATTTCTCTTACTATTGATGAAAGAGAGGAACCTTCATCATATAAGACACGTCATGTCCTAGTAAAGCAGAATCCAGATATAAACAATACATGTTACATCAGACACCACTAATACCTTCAGCATTAAGAAATTACTGAGCCTTTTTCCACTAGCAGGATTGCATTGTAGGACATTAATTATTATCAGGCTACATAACCCTTCAACATGATTCTATGCACTGTGCTGTTACATCCCTCTCTTGATGAGATTAAAAAATCCATGTATCCTTAGCAGCAGAAGCAGATGAAGAGTTTAGAGCACTAAGCAACTTCACTATTTGTAGAGTGTATTGTATATATCTCGGATCATAGGTGCTCTACATGTCTCAGCAGGTGTCTTAGAGTATCACAGATTTTGTGGGGAGGATGGTTTGTAGCTCCTGAACATGGGCAGGAGGAGCTGGAGGACGAATGCGTGCAGCTCTCAGGTACGACAGGGCTGTTAAAGCACTGGGAACAGGTTTGCTGACCAGAAACAGAAAATTTTGTAACATGAGCTTAAAAAATAGGGAGGATAGGATCAATAAATGGTGCAGATAATAAACGCTTGTAGAGCAGCTACCAGAAAAGGAAGGAGAGACTGATATCTAATGAAAATATAGATTGGAGGCCAATTTCTCTTTGAGGGGAGCAGATGGAGAAGCACCTCCAGGTTTTGGTGAGAAGAGGGACCTGGAAGCAAACTTCATTTTCATTCTAATCCTTACTCTGTTAAAGACTCATCTGCTACCATAAGCTAAACTCTTTCCCTCTGACATGCAGCCTCATTTAACAAAGCATTTAGGGGGCCTCATTAAACTGTTAATTCCTACTGGAATATTAATTAGAAAAATCTTTTGCTTTCTTTCAGTATCGCACCAAGACTATTCCCATCATTAAATCCAGCAAAGCAACATCTGAAAGCACCACTCGTCGCATTATAATATATGGAGTCCAAGATGAGAATGGATCCAATGTCCAGAATTTTGCCTTGGATATCACTCCCCCTCCTGAAGTGATTTACAAATCAGAACCAGGCACTAGTGATGGCATGAATGTGCTAGGGATTGTGATATTCTCTGCAACAATGGGTAGGTTTCAGATATGTTTGACTTGCAAAAATCCACGTATCCATTTAAGTGGACAAAACAGAAGTTGAGTTGTTTGGATTCTTGACGTCTTTTTTTTTTTTTTTTTTTTAACTGATTTTATCTAAACTTTATGGAAAAAAATATTACAGAGCTGTTCTCACAATCTTTGAAAAAAATGTTCAAAATTATTGATAACTTATTCCATGCTTTTCCTTCATTCCATGAAGGAAAAATAGAAATGTTTTACATCGATTTTAAAGATGGTTAGTTTGAGGCATCAGATCATCCCATCCTCAGAACTCTGTATGCCAGCAGCAGTGTCATTAATTGAGTAGCACCAGGGGGACAAGAGCTAATCATGATCTCTCTCATTCTTCTGGGGAATAAGTGAGCAGAATTTGGTGCTTGGGATGACTCAGGGAAGCTTTCTATTGCTACAGACACGGCAAACGTAAACAAACAAGTCACTCATAGACTTTTTTCCTGAAGTCCAAGAAGTCAGGGCATTTCTAATGCCCAAAGCACCAGGCTTTGTGTCATGGGAACAGAATAACCCGCTCACACATAAATGCCCTGATTTACGTTCCTCCCACCTCGCAGAAGTGGCTTTTGCCCTACAGTCTGCCCTATGTGAGGATCTTATCATTTTATTAGTGTAGAACTTGTGACACTTACTTACATAAGAAACAATCCACATAATTGGCCTCAGTGATGTCTTGGTAAATGGGTTACAAAGGTAAATTTATAAATATGCCCTAGTTAGTCTCAACAAAGGTAATTACGTTATAATTATTACAAAAAAAATGGTGATGAAATTATCTAAATTTATTCTTGAGCATTAATCTGCTCTGCAAATATAGTTTCATAAAATTTCATTCACCCTTTTTATTATATTCTGGTTCACTCTAGCATGAGGTATCAAAAATCATTTGTGGGATTAGTGGATTTGTCTCAGTTTCTTTGTTTCTCTGGAGTGTGCTATTCTATATGCAACACTGCTAGCTGTCCCCTAGTTTGTAATGCTTTATATTGGATTCCCAACGTACTGTGTTGCAGCAAGCAATATTCCAGGCAAAAAGTACAGGTTATGAATGAATTAATTACACATCTTTATTAGAATCAAGGGCGATTATATAATTTTGAGCACAGAAGATCTCCCATTTTCTTCCCAAAACTGCACGTATTTCTTCTGCCATGCCTCTAACTCTTGCTGGCCCAGGAATAAGGGGAGGGAAGCTGAGAGCCGCTTTCTCCCCGGTGCAAGTACAGTAAATGTGCTGCTATTGTGTTAAAGTACCAGCTGCAGATAAGCCCTCAAATCTTGTCGTAATCTGATTATTTCAGACTGTTGTTTTGAACTGAGGACACAGCCCAACATTTGTCACTGTCTTCAGCTTTCTGCCTCCTCCTAAAAAACTGAATCACTAAAGCAGAAGGCCTGTGGCTTTAGTCTCTAAGGAAGAAGTGTATCCATAGTTTTTGTTTCTTCCAAAAATTGTATCCAGGCCTTGCTGCTCAGTGACAATTTTGGTCACTTGGGCTGAATCTTACTTGCATGAATGTCTCTTTACAGCACTCTGCAATGGCATTAGGGTGGATATGAGTATTATTAGAGAATTTTTTTAAGCTCCCTGAGCAGCATCAGAATAGCATCAAGGAGCTCTAAAACATCAGATATGAGCTGACCATCTTTTCCTTTTCCTGAAGTAGGAGATGAAATTCTTCGTAATCTTCACCTAGGCTTAAATCATGTGCATGAATAACTGAACTTCTTAGCCAGATATGCACTAAAATGGGCAGCCTTGGACAGCCAAGAGTGTGAAGTCAAGACATTCCCGAAGTTGTGACTATCTGTACTACTTCTGCACAGACCATGTGCAGGAATTTCTGTTAGGGATTATGACAAGAGGGTAAGAGTTATCAGATCTGTTTTTCTTGGAAAAGGCCACGTTATTTATTAACCACAAGGAAAACATGGTTTACCATGGACTGAAATGGAGCTTGGTGCACCAGGGCTGTGGACAGGAGGCCCTAGTATTGTCTGCCCCACTCCCTGCCCTCAGAAATAGCATCATGCTCAGATGGGCAAGTCTTTTATAGAACAAAGTTCACTTATTTCTATAAAATAAAAGTGAAAGCATTTCTTCTTCTCAGCATTATATAGAATTAAAGGCCATAGTACTGTACTCTTGGACTCTTGTAAATTGCCACAGCTTAATAAAATCAAGCATCAAATGCCAAATTGAATTTAAAATTCTTTTAGCACAAATAAGGAACATGCTTAATAAAAGAGTGTTGTTTTCCGACCTAAAACTTATAGCTTAGATGAATATTAACAAGCTTATAAACCCACATCTTGAGTGCACAGTTATTGTGAAATCACTAGATAAGACACTACTCCCTCCCTGCTTTGGGAGGGCTTTGCCCTGGCCAGTTACAGCCTGACCTGACCCAGCTGCGGACACAGATGTGGCCTCCCAGGGTCCAAGGCTGGGCTGCCACTGGAAGCCAGTGTGCAGAGCAAGTGCCAGCATGTAACCCCTACTCAGCCCCTTACTTCCTCCTGAAACCCCCTTCCAAGGCTGCTTCACTGCTTCGCTTCCTTCAGCTGCTACACTTCGTTTTTGAAGTTTTTCCTTGAGTAGTTAACTCAAATACTCTTAATCTTTTCAGGCAGAAAATTAATAAAATGGGAAAACAATGTATATTTATATACCTTTTTAGAGAATAATGCTGTCTGAGAACATGTGGATATCTAACACATCCCAAACCTGTATTCTTTTCCTTTCCTAACACTGGGTCAGGCAAATGGATTTTGCTTGCTTGCTTTGCTAGTTAGACTGCATAACAATGAGTCGTTTCTTCACATGAATTTTCACTTCCTTTTCTCCCCCAAGTTTGCTAAGTCCAATCAGTTGTGAGGGCTGATTGTTATTATGTAGACAGATATCAAGTGAAAACTGGATGGAATCCCCCATATTAATTTGCTCCAAATATGTATAGGCCCAGATATTTGCAACTGAGAGTATTGCCCATTTGTAGGAAGGGACTGCAGGGTGGCAGAGACAACAGCTTTAACTAGACAGTGTTTCTTATTCTGTCTTCCAGGGATACCTCAGAACTGGTAAATCTCTTCTCAGAGCTTCATGAAAGATAGTTCAGCAAACAGGCTTAGTTTAATAATTAGTAATAATAATTAGAAGGCCTAAAACCAAAGCACAGAAACAGCAAATCCACTGGAAAAGTTTCAGGGAATTGCAAAATCAATAAAAAACAAGGAGCTAGATGACAGAGCTCTAGGTAGCCAAAAACAATGTTCCCCCATGTTCTCTTTGAATTACAGAAAGGAGGGAAAACACTGGGGATTTGCATGAAGGTACATGAGAATTTAAACATGAATGCATTTGTTTGCAGGTATAATGCTGGGAAGAATGGGAAATAGTGGTGTTCCTTTGGTCAGTTTTTGTCAGTGTTTAAATGAATCTGTCATGAAGATAGTGGCAGTTGCTGTTTGGTAAGTAACCATTTTATTAAGAAAATCTTTTTTTTTTTTTTTTTTTTTTTTTTTTGAGAACAGGAGTGACCAGCAAAAGCAAAATCTAGCCCTGTAAAATTGGTGAATTTTTGGCAAATGTGCATATTTCATGCTTAGTTTTGTATCCTACTAAAATAACCACAGCTGTAGCTCCATAACATCAATGCAATAGATTATTTCAGGCTTAATTCTTTTTCTCCGAAATTCTCTCTGACCATGTCCCTTTCAGTGATGCCATTTTTGCCCAGTAGTCAAAGCACTTGGAAATTCACCCAGCTCTTAAATAGGCAGAGCAGAGAGTCACCAAGCATGCAGGCTGCCATAGGAGCACCTTGCTCCCTGACAGCTGAGTGTGTGACTCAGCTTATCCTCCTCCCCAGCCTTCAGGGGGTCCCCAGATGCAGCTCAGCCACACGTGGGGGATCCTGCTGCCAGCACTTGGCCTCCGTTTCCGGCTCCCTGCTTCAATGTGACTAAGCTGAGTCTGGCAACAATCTTTTGGTCAGATGGAGCTGAGGGAGCTGTAATTTCTGGAAGGATGAGGTAAAGCAGCAAGAAGGCTGGGCTGTAAGTCCTCGAGCTGGCACAGCTGCAAATGGAAGGTGGGTGGATGTCCCCAGGTCAATTTATATATTTTTTTAACTTGAAGCTCCCTAGGCATTCATGGCTTTCTGTCAAGGTGTGCATGAAAGCACTGCAGCTTTGATAAAGTTCCTATCTCGCGTCCAGTCCCGGGGGAGATTCAGAAACTAGAGAACCAGGGGCTCATTTAACTTATTGGTAATTCCACACAAAATGCAGAAAGAGCCACTGCTTTTCTGAAACTTGGAGAGGGAAAATAGGGGGAAGAGGGACTGAGATGGTGGGAGAAACAGTCTTCTCATACCTCACCTAAGGACTGTGTTACCAGTGCTTACCAGTGCTTACAGTCCACCAGGACTGTGCTTACCAGTGACCAACAGCAGCCATGAACAGTCACACGGGCACATGCATGAGCAGAGCTCAGGATCCCCTGTCTCCCGAGCAAATGACCTGCTTTAAGCTGCAAGGTCAGAGCCTTTGTCTGAACTAGCACGTTTTAAATTTGCCCCTGAGCAACCACAGAACCTCAAATGTACTGAAGGGCACCCTGCATAAAAGAGTGTTTTGCCTAGTGCTTAGGGCACAATCCTCAAGTGTGAGGGATTAACTACAGTCAGTCAAGCTTAAATAGACTCATTTTGGTGAGACAACTGAACCCAGATATGCCACATCCACTCAGGGTGCTTTTGCTTCACTAGTATTGGAGGTAAAATAATTTTTCGTCTCATACTCTTTGATATAAGTCATCTCTTTCCTAATAACAAATGTCTTTTCTTTTGCTCAGGTATTTTCCCTTTGGCATAGTGTTCCTAATTGCTGGCAAAATCTTAGAAATGGATGACCCTTCAGCCATTGGAAAGAAGCTGGGTTTCTACGCCATTACTGTGGTGTGTGGCCTGGTTGTGCATGGGCTCTTTATTCTGCCAATGATGTATTTCTTTATCACCAAGAAGAATCCCATTGTGTTCATCAGAGGGATCCTTCAAGCCTTGCTCATTGCCCTGGCCACATCCTCCAGGTATTCTGCAGTTTCATAGACAGATGCAACAAAGCATTTGCTAGATGCTAATTCCAGCATTCTCTTGGGAACAGCGCCATACAGGTGCCCCATATCCAGTTCACTGGTATGTTTTTAGAAGATGTGTCTCTCCAGTCTTGGAAGCTATGAGCAGGAGCCATTTGACAATTATGTTCGTCACAGTTTCTCCTCGGTTTAAAAAAGACTGGATGAAACAGGCTTACTTAGAGGACTAGAAAGGAAATAAGGGTATTTTTCCGTGAAAACAAACATTGTGCTTGTACACATTTAGCATATGTAAAGGATACAAAATTTGTCCAGATTTCAATTTTTGTGTTAGTGGAGAACCTCCTCATTGTGGCATATGGAAACATTTTACCCTTTCTACTCATCTTAGTCTTTGTTTTTTTGCTACATTAAGACTGTGGTTGCAAGCTGTTGTCCAGCACAGGGAAAATATTTAGCTACAGTGCCAAAGGAATAATGTTTTCACATCCTCTTTAGGGAGGATGTAAAATGTGTTTTAACGATAGCTGAAGAAAGGTACAGTGGAAATGGGAAACAGCTTGTGAAAACTGGTTGTGAAATGTCTAGCAACATGGATAAACTTTTCAATTGGAAGTACTTGAAAAGACTGGAACTGACTTGCACAGAGTGGAAATAAGAAAGACAAATAAAATAACATTTCCACATAGCTGGTATCTGAAAACAGTGTCTCACGGGACCTGTGGCTGGTGGCTTGTTACTCTGAAGGAACAAGAATAGCTGTACCTAGCACTTCTTATGGAGTGATGAAAGCTACAGAATGAGTTAAAAATGCAAGACAAATAGGTTTCTCTGGGATGCCTTATATATTTATTATTTCTACTGTCATGAAGAGAGCTGAAGAATAGAACAGAAACCTTCCTTTTATTTCAGCTTGATTTCATGTATTTGCTTTTGACTTCTTTAAATTACTATAATTATTATTTTACAAGGATACTGGAAAACAGTAAATCCAGATCTTGATACTATGACAGTTAGTGACAATACCTATCTTCATCTACCTAATTTTAACCTCTAAATTAGTCTTAATTCTAAAGAAACTTACCCTGAAAAAATATAGTACTGTTGGAAGGTGTTTCCTTTCCACCGTGTTTTATTTTGCAAAGTGTTTTTCATATTTAATAGTTTGCTCCCAGCTATCCTATATCACGTTCCCTGAAATACAGGCTCAAGAAAAAGTTACGTCCTGGGTGAAGTTTTAAATTCTGGCTGGTTTAAATAATTAAGCTGGATTTTTTTTTCTTTTTTTTTTTAGTGAGCATTAAAGGTCTATAACTTGGGATGTCATCACATCCCCCGCTTCCAGTAAGATGTCCATTTGACACTCAGCAATGTTAGTGTTGGAAAAGGTCCTTTAGGTTCACATTTGACACATTTGACTCTCTGCCCTACTCCTCTAAGAAGCCTGTTTCTGAAGAACAGTAATGCTGGCAACTCGAGTATTTTTTTCCCTCTGTGTTGTTTATTCCATTCTCTTTTTGGTGGAACATTTTCTTAAAAAGCTAATCTGAATTGTTTACTTTTTAGGAAAAAAAAAAAGAGAGAGAGAGAAAATTTTGCTCTTTTCACATTTATCATCTATAGAAAAATTTGTCCATTCCTCATTTTTTCTATTAATAGGCAGCAAAATTAACCAGCTCTTTCACCAGGACAGATCCTTTGCCAAGTAATTAAAAAATTAGCATAGGTTCCTACTTTTTCATAAAGCAATTTCCCTTTTATAATTTTTCATGTTTTCACATCAGCATTATATTTTGACTTTATATTCAATTTACTATTCCTCAGAAATACTTAGGTCTTGTGCTTCTTTAAAAAACTTTCTCCTGTTTCTACCAAAGCAATTCATGGTTTCTTCATGGGATCTCATCTTCTTACTCTGTCTCTTTGCAATTATAATGCCTTCTTTGTACTTTATAACATCTGTTTGTCATAATTTATAATATCTTCAGGCCTAGGGTGGGTTATGGTACGTCTCAAAGTTGGAAATGTTCCAGCGCTAATATTATCAATCATAGCAATAAAACAAAATGTCAGGCATGATATTTAGTAACAAAAATACCAGATCTACAAAGGTGCATAGGGGATTAATTCCCCCGTTCCATACAGAGTGTCTGAAGCTGTATTACTCTTTGGAAGAGGTTGTTGGGGTTGGCTTGTGGGGTTTTAGATCAGTTATCTTTTCTCGTGCTTACTTGCAGAAAGCCTCTGAACTTCCAGATCTGGGGCTTGGACTCTCTGATGGAGTTATGTCTTTGTGCCCCCTCTGTCAGCACATACATTTTGCAAATCCAGCCCAGGCACAACATGGCCATTAATGTTTTTCTTCTCAAAGAGCAGTGTCTTGTCTAGAGATGGCTGAACTTTTCACCTTGCTTACACCGAAAGGAATGGATACTGCGCATAGCTGAGCCAATGCCAAAAGAACATGCACAAGTAATTGGGGCTGGACAGGAGAGCTGTCTTTCCTGACAGTCCCCACAGCTGTATTTGGTTAACTAATACTTGCCACAGGGGCATTATATAACACTCATAATGTGGGTATTGGATTTTCAGCTCATCTTTGAGGAGAACAAAGGGTTGGTTTTAAGCATACTGATATGTTTCTTGCAGATGTTTCTGTGTCAGTTCATGTCTACATCAAATGATAGAAAGCACACCAGAAATGAGTGCTCTCATATCCAGGCCAGCTAGTCTGCACCTGTGGACAGATGGCTTTTCAAGCTAAAATCAAGAAGAACGTACATTATTTTGTACAAAACCAGAAAGGTAGCACAAAGGGACCTGAAAGTCACTAACCAGCCATCTTATGACAATGATTTTATTGAAACAGGGCATTATTTCAGCGCATTTCTGTTTAGTGAGAGGTTTTGCACCCCATTCTCAGTCCTCTTTTACTTGCCCAGAAATCCCAGTCACACAGCAGTTTATTGACCTGGGTTTACACTAACATTACTGGAGAGGCAGGGGCAAAGAAGAAGGAAATCCTCTGATGCCAAACCCTCAGCCAGCCCTGCTCTGTGCTGGCTTTAGCAACAGGCATCTATAGCAATGTAAATAGGTCCTTGGATATCAGTGAAGTCCTTGCCCCTCTTGCCCCAGTCTGTGGGGTCCAGGCAGCTTTGTGCTGCTTTCCCCCCTCTCCGCACCTCACCCCTGATCTCACCACTTTTACTGTACCGATGAAACTGATGCAGTATTTGACCTGCAAACAAATTTCCTCTTAATTTTGGCTTTCATTCCATAGACATGAGGGAATTTTGTTTTTCTAGGTCATCTTTCCATTAATGAATTAAAGCAGCATCTTCTCAGTGGTACATGCCATCAAAAGAAGCAATTTTCATCTTCTCTGAAGACAGACTGTAAAATATGAGTATTTCAAGGGTTTTTGCTGCTTATGAAACACTAAGATCTTGGCCATTGCACAGTGTAAATTAAAGGCAGATTTAGCAAAAGGAAGATGAGATCAGTTTGTTGATTTTTTGGAGCAAATACCAAAATGCATTTGAATGATAAGATAAACAGAGCAGGCTGCACAGCTGTTCTTCTGCTGTGACTAGCTGTCTTACTATGTGGCTCGCACTAGTGAGAGCTTGGCCTGATCAACCGTTAGCTTATGCCTCTGCAGCTGCAGAGCCTTATCCAAAACAAAATTGAGATAACACTCTAAAAATATATTTTTAATTATCAGTGCTGTAGTGCTAGGAGAAGATATCCCTCGTCTTAGCTGCAAGTTTTAGAGAACGTTTTAAAACCAACAACTAGTTAAGTGATCTATGTCTGACAGCAGAAAATTAAAAATAAAGCAACACCTAAATCTGTGAATTAATGAACAAGGTAAAAGGCTGAGTTCTTGTGAAAACAGTGTCATACATTCAGTGGAAATAGGTATCGGGTTTTTTGTTTGTGCCATTGGTATTGTGGGATTCTTTCCTCAGGTTTTTTATGGTCACATCTCAACCAAATCCAAAGATGTCAGTCAGGTCAAACTTGCACCTTCCCACCTCATCTCTCTGCTGTATGAACATGAAGGCAGTCAGGTTTTAAACTCTGTTATGATCGGAGTGTAGGCAAGGTGGAAAAGGACTTGGAAGTTTAGCTTTTTCCTCCTCTCTTCCCCACAAACAGGTCAGACAGAGTTCTGTTCCAGAAAAATGAAGTGGTCTAGAAAAAACTTTTTTAAAAGCAAATAGTCCTTCAGAAATGAACAGCTTCAGGGGAGGGAGGCAGTGAATTGTAGGCTTCATAATTAATTCCTGCCAATACCTGTAGTTAGGAAGATCTAGACTTGTTACGGTGGCGGTCTGCTATAATTACAGCTATGCCAGGATTTTCTGTGCTACAGTATTGGTGCATCCCAGTCTCACCCATTTGGTTTACAAACGTTTTATATAAACAAATCATAAAGAACTTCAGTCATTCACAAATGAATGGGAAAAAAAATTATATGCATGTCCAAGAGAGAAGTTACTTCTTGTGTACTTTGTGGTTTTATGCTTTTCTGTGTTTATTTTTGAAAGTAAAAATTGATTTAAATATTAGGACTGACAGAATTAAGAAATTGAATATAAGCCAGTTACCAGAGTTCATTAGTTTTTAATTGCTTCCTTGCCCTTTCAACTCATTTGCAAACTTGGAGAATTACTTCTGCACAGATTTTAATGGTAGTCACTGCCTATCTGCCTATCATGAATCGTTCAGCAGTCAGATATTTTAGGAAAAGGTTATAGGAAACCGAAAAGGTGAGGAAAGCATCCTCTGATAGACAGAATCCTTTTTGCTTTTATATTGCAGGAAGTTACTTTTCTGTTGCAGACATTTCTACTTCCTTGGACAGCATCCTGCACAAATAGGGAATTACCCACTCATGGAAACATTTTGCTAATACATTATAACAGATTTGGGGTTGTGATTTTATCAGAGCTTTCAGAATCTCTCTACTTTTTAAATCAAATATGATGACTGATAGAAAGAACTTACAGATAAGTGTGTTACATTTTCATTAAAAGCAAATAATGATCATTATACCACCTAAGTATCATAGACACATTGCAGTTGTGTGGCTAACAACCCTGAGCAAACTGGACTGAACAGACTATTGAAAAGATGTCTGTATTTCACTGTCGGGGTCATATACACAGGAAAACATAAAATTAAACACATCAGTAGCATGATATCAATATTTTCCCATTCAATAATTACCTATCTCTTTAATAAGGTAACTTTGGAATCGTTGCAAACTACATTGTTATTTTACATTTCAGGCATCTCAGTTACTGAGCAGTATGCTAAAAGCTGTACCATTACAAGAAAATATCTTACCATTTCTATATTTTCTGCAATGTTAGAACATATTTTCCCCACAAATTTACAAGTGATTAAAAAAAAAAATCCCTTCAGTCACTTGAATACAGTTTAGTTGCTCATGACATATAAGTGAGTGTGACACTGAACAGTCAGATGAAGAATGCCCCCAAAACAAAAGACCAATGAAGTATAGAATGAAGGTAAACATGTTCAGGAATATTACTATTTAAAAATACATGCATTTCATTGAAAAGGAGGAAATTTACAACCACAAAATGTTTAATAACTTGTCTTCATTAATGGAAGAAGACTGGAAGAAATAAAAATAATTGCAGCCTGTTTCTCTTTGTGCTTTTTGCAGTTCAGCCACCCTGCCTATCACTTTCAAGTGCTTGTTGGAGAATAACCACGTGGACAGGAGGATTGCAAGGTTTGTGCTGCCTGTGGGAGCCACCATCAACATGGATGGGACCGCACTCTATGAAGCTGTGGCAGCCATCTTCATCGCGCAAGTAAACAATTATGAACTGGACTTTGGGCAGATTATTACTATAAGGTATAAACCTCAAGTTCCACATGTTGTGATTTGCCTCCCAGGTCAAATTCTCAAGTCCTGTTGAGATGTTGTTGGCCCCGAATGAAAGCTGGAGCTTTAAATATTTCTCCTAACTGAGGAGGGATCGGGCATTTGGTGAAATACTTGGGGGAGCCCCAGAGAGCTGCATGATAGGGGTGTGCAGAGATCTACTGAGATACTATTGTCAGGAAAGGTTTTCACCAAGATGTTGTACCATCCAGATTTTTTTTATGGCTGCTGTTAAAGCAGAAAACTTCATAAACAACTATGTTCTCAGTGGGTAGAGAATGCTATAGCTGTATACTCCCTCCTTGAATGGTCTGTATTGGATCCAAAAGAACAAAAGATCCAGCTAAACAATTACTGCCAGAATAAATTCACTGGCTGCCAAGGAATGCCTCAGGGACTGAAACCTGCAGGTTTCCAGCAGGGAACAAATGATTAGAAAAACATTCTTCATAATCAGAGCCTTGTGCAACACATTTGAGATCTACTTACCTACCCACCCACTGACCTCACCACTGCCCTTTTGCACTGCTGGGCCTTGCACATCTTCTGAGCAGCTTAAAACTCCGTGACAAGAAGAGGAGAGTCCTAAAACTAACCCCACATAACAGCTGAGGGTTGCTGATGTACATATGGGGGGAAAAAAGGCTAGACTAGAAGCAGAAGTGCCCCTATGAACTATTGCTCTGGGCTGTCTCTCCCTCTGAAAATCACTGGAATGACCACGTGCTAAAGTTTAGTCTTCTGTGATTTTTGCATTCGATAATGTTTTTAGAATGTGGTCCAAAACATGGCGTAGACCATGAGGAGACATTACATATATATACATATTACATATGTGCAATATATTACCATATATTACATATATGTTTCAAGTAAAGAATGGTAATTTCAAAAATATAAAGACAAGGAAGGTGATGGTAAATAGAAAGAAGGCAATTTCTGGCTTTGTGTTAGTAGAATCTCATTTTATCTCCTTATCTTCATTGCCCGTATTAAGTGCTAGTACAAATAAAGACAGGAGGAGGAAAATACAAAGGAAGATTTAAAAAAAAAAAAAAAAACAAGAAAGATTTAAAAAGTCCCCAAAGAAATAAAAACACTAACTTATGAAAGAAGGAGGGAAATAGGAAACCACAGTGGATCTAGTATATAAACATTTGAATATCTGAAGCCAAATTCTAACTATACTCTAACTCACACCTGCCCAAGGCCTTCATACTTTAGTACCTGGAGATTTGAAATTCAAATATTCCTCCATACCAGGGTATTTTTGCCACAGGAAAAAAAAAATGTTTAGGACAAAAAAAATCAGTCTACTTTGCTGATAGCTTTCAAAATCCAGATTGAGAGGCAAAGATCCTGTTCTCATCAACTGAACATATTATATGAAGAAACATATACATTAAGGTTGTCATGCAATGGAATATCAGATGAATTTACCTGTTCAATGTTCATTAAACATTCCTTATTTTGCTCCCAGTTAAGTCGTAAGATGTTCTAGCCTGAAATGACTCAGGAGGCAGAAACAGTCCTAATGAGCTAGTCAGTTTAGAGCACTGATCTAATAATCTTTTAATACTCATTAAATTTAATTTTTATTCAAATACTGAGCTTTTACCCTTTTCTTTCTATCTAAATGATTACAAAGCTACTAGGATGCTGTAAAAGCTAACTTTTTCTAATTCAATTTTAACATCTTTCTTTTCCCCATCACATCCACATACAAATGCATTTATTGCATTGAAAGGTTCTAGCTATAAAAACTACTACTGCTATAGCGATGCAGTGTACAGCTGTGAGCAAAATAGTGGATATCTGTATGTCTGCATTTCCACATGGGTGAATATTGTTACCGTCATTTTCCATCATGGGAGGAGAATGAAACTTAACTGCGGGCCAAGAGCTCTGAAATTCTGGACAGATGGATGTGGTGGATTATCAGTGTACATGCTTTATGTCATCCTTTTACAGTTGTCAACATGCATTTTGTTTTTTGTCTTTCTGCTGTATGGCCTAGCTCTCAAAAGTGGCCAGATGGGAGGAGGAAATTAATAGAGCCAGTCACTTCTGCTCCTGGAAAAAGGAACGAAATCTCTCCCCTAAAAATAGCCCCAATAAAGTATAGAAAAGAAAAAGTTAAGGCTGCCAGGTCCCCTCTTGCCCTGGCCTCCCATTCATTTCTGCTTGCCTCGCTGAAAACACGGTGTGAAGGTCAAGCAGAAATACTTTCCAGAAACTGGAGGAGTCCCGTCCCATTTATGCTTCCTTCATGTTTAGATCCAAGCATGCGAAGCCACGGCCTACACAAGAACTTCACCCTTGGCCCCGGTTCTCTGGGGCGGGCTGGCCCCAGAGGCCGCAGCTGCCGCCAGCCACGCGCTCGACAAGCCCGCCTTGCCGCCGGGAGCGCCCGTGCCGAGGGCGAAGCGGGGGAGCAGCGGGGGCGAAGGCGAGGCGCGCAGCGCGGCGGGGCTCCGCGGGGTGCCGCGGCCCGGCGGAGCCTCACGGGGCTCACGGGAGCCTGCCTTTCTCTTCGCCAGCAGGTTTAGGAGAGGACACAGAATTTCTAAGGCTACAGCACAGAGGGTGAGAACTCAGTACTGAGCAGATCGTTTGGCCTTTCCTTGCTCTCTGACCTGGTTTGTGTCTGCCAAACCCTGACACTTGCCAGCATCGGCTTGTACAGGGATTCTGGTGCAGCAAAACACCGGTAGAAACACAATGTTGTCTCTTGCAGAAGGATCCAGCATAGTTAAAGCCAATTCCTTTCTCTCTGTTGCAGCATCACAGCAACAGCTGCCAGCATAGGTGCCGCAGGAATCCCGCAGGCCGGCCTGGTGACCATGGTCATTGTCCTCACCTCGGTGGGGCTCCCCACAGATGACATCACGTTAATTATTGCCGTGGACTGGGCACTGTAAGTGACATTAAAGTGCAACAATGTTGCTAAAAAAGCAAAGTTCTCTGGGGATACATTTGTAAAAATCTATGTAAAAGGCACAGAAAGTAGTTATTTTGCTTGAAACAGTGCTGATGTGGCCTCAGATGAAATATCTTTTCCAAGTGGGTTCTGCACTATAAAAAGTCACAGGTGAATGAGAGTCACCTTAATGATTGCACTCCTTAATACAGTGGAGTTTCATTACATCAGGTTTCTATCTAAAATGTTTTTAAAAGTTCTTTCTATTTCCTATTTTATTGAATTTCAAACCACAGTTTTTTTCTACAGAGACTTGGGAGAAACAATTGTTTACTTTCATGTTCTGGGTAATAAAATACTATTTATTCTTTATTATTAATAGTCACAAGAGTGGTGTCAGATGCATTTTTAAGATATTTATTTTAGGAATATTAGAGAGATTCTTCTGTAAAGTATAGATGGTATTTGTGGTGTGGACCTGAACTTGGGAAGGGCAGTTCAGCTTTAGTAAAGAAGGCCTCCTAACAGTAGTCATTGAAGCTCAATAGTTAACAAAGCATAGCAAAACAAAAGTATTTTCAGTTGTATTACAAAAGTCTTCTTCACCCTCTATATGTGTCTTTCATCCAGCCCTTGCAACATGAATATTTCATTGTTTTTACAGTAAGTCTTCTATCATATATAGGAATTAGGCTTTGTGGCAAAACTTTTGGAACAGCAGACAAACTCGCTCAGGTTTATATTTCCTGATAGTATTAAAAAGTGACCAAGGAGCACACCCAGCTTTTAGTCTTTTACAGATGACCTTTCATACACAAAATCTGTTTCTACATTACGGCTCTTGGTGGCTTCGTGAGCCTGTAGATGCGAAATGTCACATGGTTGACATGATGAATATTTCCAGTATTAGATATGGAAGTACTGAAGTACAACAACCTGGCAACTGCTCTGTACAAATATAAACTATAACTGGCCAAACAATACACAAAGCAATCCCATTTGCTAAAAACTTTCAATTTTCCTAGAAAATCTCTGTCATCAGAACAGCTCCTAAGTAAAGCCCAGAAGGGTAAGCAAAGTGTTTGTAAAGCTTCTTCCCCAACACAGCTGATTCTGTGTGATCCAGGATTAGCAATCCAGAATATTTTTCCAAAAAATCAACATTTTATGATCAACTAAGAAAAAAAAAAAA
Organism: Nothocercus julius; assembly: GCA_013398735.1. Classification (NCBI taxonomy): domain Eukaryota; kingdom Metazoa; phylum Chordata; class Aves; order Tinamiformes; family Tinamidae; genus Nothocercus; species Nothocercus julius. The sequence goes on from VZSV01000043.1 coordinate 2,211,068, forward strand.
AAAAGCTATGAAGTCCATGTATTACAGGAACTTCCATCAATAGACACTATAACAGGACTTGTCACTACCTCTCCTGAAGATTTATTTTTCAAGATAAAACCCCACATCAGAACAGCAAGGATCAGAAAATGGATTCAGCAAACAAGTGTATGATGCAGCAAACAGGCCTATGTCCTGGCAGTCAAATATTATCAATGAAGTTATTTGCAAATACATGTATAGTTTGGATATCTGCATGCAAAGAACTGTTAGTGCAGGAACTGTTGATGATAATTAGGCATGCATTTGCATCAATATTTGCATGTATGAATACATGGCTAAAATAGATGGAAAAAAATCAGCCTACAGTTTAAGTTTTGTTCTATATTAAGGTACATGATCTGAAGTCTGAGCGTTGTTGATGTTGGATTGTCATTCTCTTTAATAAGCCAAACATCTGGAGATTTTTGAATCTCAGTTTTATAAACCACATTTATAAATTAAGTTACCAATAGGACACAGTTTTCAGATGTGTCTGCTTTCCTTGGAACAGACATAGGTATATAGCCTGTTGAAATATCACCAGTTTTAATTAAAAGATTACAAGTAGTTTTGAGTGTAACACCTATTTATGACAACCACTAACTTTGTGGATTCACAGCCAATTTTTTATAGATTTATTTTTTAATGGTGGCAGATAGAGGACTGAAACAGGGCAAAACTGGTACCTTATGAACAAATGAATCAGTGAAACTGGTAATATACAAAGTACTGTTAAATATACAAAGCCAAATCGGAAAAAAAAAAGATTGTAGTTGGAAGTGAAAGGTCTTTAGGAGACGCTGGTAGCCATAACAAATACAGCTTTTTCAGAAATGAGCATAATTTAGGTATGGTCACTGCGTGTATAGTCTGTAAGTGTAGTTATTTAGTCATCTTCTGAAAAACTGTAAACTATATTCTGCAAATTGCAGCAATACAGCACTTTGGTTACTGAGACTGTAGGGGTGGGCCCTTAAATAGCTAATTCAAGGTACTGGTTATACTGGCTGCCCAGCCAGTATGCTGGCTGGTTATACATTTGCAGCACAGGCCTTCAGACCAGGTGCTGGACGGCAACACAAAAACCCAGATGCAAACACGACCTTGATCTGCTGTGGCGACCGCCTGGATGGGTTACACGGGTGGGGAGGCCTGGCTGCTGCAGGCCGAGACGTGTGGCAGCACAGGGCATGGGCACACGACAGGCTGGGAATCCCAGCTGGGCAGCTGCGGAACTGGCGCCTTCCCTGTGCCAAACCCTTTACTGCCATTTCTAAACTAGTTAGCTCATAAAAACGCAGCCGAAACGGCTTTCAGCTATAAGTAACCCAGTGATGAAGGAATGGGTGGGCGCTGCAAGAGCCAGCAACTTACTAGCACTTTTCCGTTTGCCAGGGACAGGTTTAGAACCATGATCAACGTCCTGGGAGACGCTCTGGCAGCCGGGATCATGGCCCACATCTGCCGGAAGGAGTTCATCAAGGACGGTGACGAGGTAACGGCGCCACGGCCTCGGTGTGCCGAGGGAGCCCGCACGCTCCCGGCCTCCCGCCTTGCGGCACCTCGTCTGTACGAGGTGTTCCAGACACAGGGCAGACCTGGGCAACGCGCTGCCTAACCAGCTGGGATGGAAGGGTCTTTTCCAGGAGGTCATGCAAAAAGCCACTCAGATTCAGACCTCTAGGGTTTTTAGGAACCTGATGCGTAAGTCTCAGGCATGGAGCTATTTAGCAGAAACAGGATCATAGTCCCATGCTCAAACAGCCCAGGGGAGCCTGGGGAGCTAAACGCCCCCCAGGCAGTGCTGCCTCTGGCCCAGTTCTGCACCTTCCAGGCAGCTCTATCTGACAGACCCACACTAGCTTTCCTCCACGAGGACAGGATATTTCCTGCGGAAAAGGGTCTTCACAGGCACTAATCTCCACAAGGCATGCTTCTCTCCTGTGCATCATCTATAGGAAACTACTCAGTGTAATAGCAAAGTTCTCCTTCTGATATTTTTTCTCCCATTTCACAGATAATCTTTCTGGTAAATCCCATTTTCATGTCTTTCTGAACCATCCATTTAAAATTCCAACTCTTTCAAGTTTTATATAGAGAGACTCTGAGGTACCTACAGCAATTACAAATGACAGAGTTAGGCCTGAACACATTGACTACATAAATAGCCCATTACAAATAAAAAGAATCTACAACTTAATGGCAAGGTTTGTCATCAGTTGCAAAGCCAGAAGTGTAGCCTGGCTTCCTGCAAACGCTGACATTTTATTGCAGTATTTTGAACCCAGTCCTGGCACAGAGTGTTCAGATTTCAGCAGGTTTCACTCAAGAAGAGATGTTTCAAGACTATAAAATCCCTCCTAAGGGATTATTTAGTCATCTGTGATGAGATTTTTTTCTTTGCTTCATGCTCAATAATTGTATTAAAATATACCATTAGTGTTCCATGCGTTTTGGCTGCATAATTCATGGAGTTAGTGATGTATACCCAAAGGCCAAATTTTCTCAGCTGCAAGCCCACCTCTTCTCTCTGCCAGCATATACGTCTTATTTTCCCCGTCAGAACTTCTGGTTTGATTTAACGGACACTTCAATAACCTCATGAGGTTAGAAGAAAGGCAGAAGGTGGCATCAGATGACTCACTGGTCTATGTAATAGCACTCAAAAGTGAGTACTGCCCGAAGCTCAGCATGCTGCTTGTTAAGAGTCTGTATTGTCTAAATTTGGTCCAGAAATTCTTGTCTTTCATTAGTGTATTTATATCACTTGGTGCAATGATGCAAACAGTTATCACTGTGGGTATAAGTTAAATTACAGTTGTGATAGAATTTGCCTATTGAGAGACCTAGATCCTCCTTCACTTCACCCACGTGGTACAAAGATGCCTCAGTGCATATGAGAAACAGGTCCTGGCAGTCTGTGGAAGCCCTAGATAATCCTGACGAATGTAAAGCAGAGCACAAGCTTTCAAAGTAAAGATTTCTTTCCTGTGGTCTACAGCGAGCAGTGGCAGTTTTCCAAATCTTAATGCTTTTCACACAGGTGCCATTGATCTGTGAATCTAAGCCTCTTAACGTCCGTCAGATTGTGGCTTGCCAGCGAAACGGCTGTGTGAAGACCATGGATGAGGCTCGTGGCCCAGACACAGGGACAGGGTTTCAGCACCACATACCAGTACAAGTGGAGCAAGAAGAGAGCCCAGTGGAGAATCACACCAAGAAATCTGACAGTAAGGACCACTGCACTATTGAAATAAATGAACTAGAGACAAATGTGTAACTGCTGGTATCTCATACCCAGTGACCTGATAGCCAGTCTCTACCTCACAGCTGGAAGAGGGACTCTGCCTTGAACAGGGAAATGTGGAATTCTGGCCACTCTGCTTGTACTGGAGCTAGGCGACCAGCTGTGACTGTCAGGAAAGGCACACGGCTTGCGAGAGGCACTTCTTTAGAGGGAAGATTTTAATACTGAGAAATTAAGGGACTTCTCTTTTACCTCTGGACAAACTCATTTGACTCCAAATGTAGTATTTGACATTCCGTTTGCTTTTTTATTTTTCTATTTGACCCTTTTTGATTTTCTAAAAAGCCTTTTTTTTTTTGGTGAATCTCAGTAAATATGAACACAGTATTTATATAGATGTTCTGCTGTGTGAAAATATTTCACCAAAACTGCTGAAGATGCTTATTTTTGTCTAATATTTGCTAAATAAAGAGTTTGTGCTTAGTTTTAGAAAAGCAGAGAGAAAAATCACACTGACTTCCTGATCTCAAGGTTTTATATGGATTACTAAGTAACACTTCAAGTGGCGGGGGAGCAAAATGCTCATTTTTGCAAGAAAACATGCAAAGTCAATTCCGATGGGCAGCCTTCAGAGACAGGCACTCACGTGTGCCCGATAGCACAGAATTGCTAGGCCGTTGCAGAGCACAGTTTGCCTTCCAAGTGCCAGATTCATGAACCTTTTTCTAACCTAACCCTTGAGTAGAGCCAGTACCATGAGCACGCACGCGGTGGCAGAGGTAGAGCTAACCCTAATCCTTGAGCACTGGTGCTAACATGTCCTCTCCTGCAACCTGTAGGCTGTTGTACTGTAAATATGTATAAACTCAACGCTCAAGCTCTAGAACCACATGCTTCATCCAAAGGGCAGGCTGATCACAAACTGGAAGCTAAAGCTGATGAGTAATATTTGGGTTTTGTGGGGAGTTTGCTGTGGAAACCATCACATTATTTTTCATAATTCAGTACTTTGAATTACTTTCTTTCAACTGTCTGCCGAATCTTTCTGTCACAGTAACATCTGTTCAGTTTGTTTCCAATGTCTGCGCTAGAGAACATTTCTAATAAACCTGCCATTGCAAAACCATGCTGTCAGTGCACTTCTGCTTTGTGTGGTGTCTTATTTCTTACCAAACAAGGATAATGGAAGTGAGGAGAAGTTTTGAAACGCCAGGACTTGATACACAGAGTGCATACTGGTTCATGCCTGTTACATTTAACACTTGTGGCCTATCAGTTCCAGCTAACATGTGGTTAATTGGTACTAACTACTGTAGCCGGTGATACAGTGTGGTGCTCCCATAGAAAAAAACAACACAGACCAAAAGAAACAGCAATTGCTGCACTGGCTGGAATAAGAAGGACTTCACGCACATGATGATGGTTTCACCGCGATGTGCATCCTGCAAGGCCCAGCTTTAACAGAAACGATGTATTCCTTTGGAAACACATACAGCTGGTGAGTCTTTTCATAACATGATCCAGGTGTTGACAGCAACCGCGGCCCACAAAGAATATAGACAACCTGAAAATACTCAGAACAGTTTGCTCTGAGACTGTCCTAGAGCAGACCTGCTCCACAGGGCACCATCAAAGCCATGAGCGATTCTGCAAAGCTGAGACTGATGTTGCAAACCCGAGACTTCAGTTCAGCCCAGTTCTCACAAATGAGACCCAGCAGCCAGGGAGGAAACCTCTGCCACGGACTCACAGCACCGGGAGCCCCGGCTTGCTGAGCAAAAGCACTTCCAGCCCTGCCTCCCTCCGCTCCCCCGCCACGTGCAGCCGTTGGCTAACTAAGTGCAAGTCCGCCTGCCCGGCGGGATCTCACCTTGTGTGACACTCGCCCCTGCTCTGGGGTGCTCTGCGCTCGCAGCTCTCCACACCCCCGGAGCGCTCCCACCAGGAAATCACCGGGAGGGCTGTCCTGTGTTGGCAAGTTGCCCACCTTGGACACTGTATCTGAGAACTTGGAAATCGCCTCCAAAACAAGCTTTTCCAAAAGCATCTTGTTCCTCACATGTCCTTGACCTAGCCCAGGAGATTCTTCTTGCCTTGCTCCACACCACTGCTGCAACAAACACCGACACCTGGACTGACGCTTTCTGCAGAAGACTTGAGCAATAGTACTTAACAGTATCTTGAAATATCTAAGCCAAATCCAGTGCCAAGAAATAATTTAACTTCTGCAAGGTGAATTTCATGAGACAAAACTTCAAAGGCAGAGGAAGGAGCCACTTGTGTTCCCAAGACCAAACAATAACTAACAACACAGGAATTTGCCCTTTATGCTCTGGCAGTCTGGGGAAGTCTCACAAGTAACAGCACAACAGAGTCAAAGAGGTATTTTAAAATTAACCTTCTGCATCCAAACCCTATTCATAGACTGTCTTACCAGAATATCTATCCCAAATACAAGTAAGATGAGCTGGATAATGAGCTGAAATACAAAGTCTTTCAAAATTCCCTCCATGCTATATAAGCAAGTCTAATTTAGAAAATGCAGCAATGCTGTAACACCACCGTCTGATGAGCTCCATCTTTCAAATCTACAGCAAACATCAACATTAATCTCAGTCCCTTCTAACAGCAGCAGAACTGCCAGCCCGCCAGATGGACAGCCTTGAAACAACCTTGGACTTTTCTACTTTCCATAAAAACAGACTAACTACTAACAGAAGGTTAGTAGTGCAAGCAAAATGGGTGCAAGCAAAATGTGCAAGCAAAATGTGTAACCAGGGAATAGAACTGCATCTGAAAAACTCAGGCTGCCTTTGATCTTGCGTGTGTTAAGAACTGTCTCCACCGAAGGCCAGGTGCATTTTTACTGTTTCACATTACAGCCCAGTGGCAATGACGAGCGGGTGGCTTTACCCTGCAGGCACTGAACTGGCTGAGCTGAGGCTCACGGCGCTCAAGCAGCGCAGTTTTCCCACGAGGATGCCACCCCTATCTGCTTGACTTGCACTCCAGTGCATCTTTTTGCATTATTAATGGCTGGAAGAAAAAAAAATCTGACTTTGGACCACCTAGTAAAGAGAACAGACAAATGTAATGTCTCTATTCATTAAGGGTGAGATGTGAATGAACTGCATGTTAAATTTCTCACTTTAACCTATGATTTCACATACAATTAAGGAGGCAATATGTACTCAAAATTACATTCCCCAGTAACTGCTTTGAGGATACTGATTGATCCCTCTGCAATTTGAAAGAGAGTTTGTCCCACATGGCCTAAAATGGAAGAGCACGATAGAACAGGGAGGATGGTCCTGCTTTAGTTGACTTCATCATTCGCTGCTCCAGACTGTGCGTCGGATCGCGGGCAGGTATCACCCACGCACAGGATTTGCTTCTCATCTAAAACAGAGAAAAAGTCATTTTCTGATTCGGCAGGATGTTGCATGGCAAGGATAAATCAGTTAAAGGCTGAGACTGTTATGTAACACATTAATGGGGACTCGTATGATTACCTTGGATTATCCATTTCCATCTCCTGCGAGCACAGGATCCCTATCCACAGTATTCACAGGAGTTGCCAGGCCCCTGTTGCCAGTGACAAAAACTCTGATTCCATCAGTTATAAATAAATAACAGTTGCTTCTCCTTCGCCTAGAAGATGATGCCTAGGAATGCGTTTAGCAGAGCTAGGACTGTAAAGTATTTCAGGTGTTTTATAGGCCTTAACTGCAAGCGCGGCCGCCTGTTGCCGAGAGTGATATTCTAGAGAAGGGATAAAGGAGGTTCCGGGATGATGAGATGGTGAGTTCTGCCGGGGGACTGAGATGAAGAGGTTTGGCTCCTCTTGCCCCACACTAGAGCTCAACCTCCTCCTCTTCCCGTGCTGCTGGGAATTGCACACGTGCTCCCTTTGCATTTCATGTGCTCCCAAAGCAGCTTCTCTTCTGTAAGGTTCAGAGTTTTGCAGCTGTTTCTTTAAAAGCACTTTTCTTTCATCACAAACAGGTATCTGCAAATCATTTAGGAATTAAATATATTTTTCCATGTATCTGCTCACAAATACTAACCAAAAGCCAAAATCCAACTCATCATGTGAAGCTTACTGTACTTAATTGCTGCCTGTGAACGTTCCTAATAAGGATATAATATCTCTAGCTTTTTTTTTTTTTTTTCCCCTCAAAGATGGATGTTTTAATAAGATGGAAAAAGCAGGGGAAGCAAAATAAGAAGCATTTTATGTTCAGTGATATATCACATTACGTCTGCTGCAAACAGTCTATGCGCTAGACGGCAAAACCAAAAGAAGGGAAAAAAAAAACGAATGACCTTGGGATGTTTCATTCTGATTTCACTGATTCCAGTGGTTTTATTGGGTTTTACCACTAGGCTATTAAAAACATGTGGAAATTACATAGAACTAAGTCAAACTAAATACTTTCAACTCTGATCTCCCATCTTCTTTTCCATTTAAATACATTAAATAGTTCTTTTTTTTCATGAATTTTCTTGCAAACAAGAAGTGCAAGTGCAGAGATTTGTGCAGTCCATAGTTTATTGACAGTTTACTTGGTGAAATGATGGTCTTTGCTTTAGAATAAATCATCCAATCTTCTCATTCTCCTTTTGAAAGAAGAAAGCATTTCTCTGACCTGAAATCCTTGCTAAGCAAACGTGTGGGGAGAAAGGAGTCAACAGGAACAGGAAGGTTTTCCATCCAAAGCTGTGGTTGGGCCTGGCTCTAGCAGAGGGCTCCGTGAGGAAACCCCAGAGTTCCCTGTGCTGGGAAGGGGTCCCGCTCAACCCAGCTTGTTCCGAGTTGCAGTTTCTCACTTGTGCTGGACTCTGCTCTGAGGGAAGGTTTCATATGGTGCATTTTGCTCAGTCTCCAGAAGAAACTGCACCCGAGGGACTGGAGGCTCATCAGCACCCTGAAGGTTTTGGTCCTGTCCTCTCTGTAAAGCACATGGGAACCACCCAGGTGAGAACTCGCCTGTCTCGAGCACATCAGTAAAATGGTTCGAGTTTTACCCAGTGCTGCAGTCACGTAACAGCCCTGGTGGAGAGAAGCACCACAGCCAAGGGGAGAGGGCTGGAGTACCGTATAAACAATCAAAGTTAATTTTAATTCCATAGAAAGGAAAAAACCCTAGGTAAAACCTTTTGAAAACAAATCTCTTGGACTGACAACAAATCTGCAATTATATCCCAAGTAATAAATTCATTCCTCATCTGCAACTGGAGCTGAGACTACAGTAAATCAGTTGGAATTTTGATCAAAATTAGCATTCCTGGCAGCACCATATACTTATGCTAAACCAGTTCTGGGATTTCCGTGGGGAGAGCTCAGCACATCTGTACAGCTGTTCACCAAGACTGCGTTAGACTGTTTCAAGGCTGTTTGAGGAAGGATTTCTTTCCTGACAGACCATTTAATGACCTTGGACACGACTGAAGGATTTTGGTGGAAATACTTCATAAAGTTGGTTGTTAGAACGTATTTAGCGCCCACGGCCTCTGCGAATATCCCCCAGCCAGCTGCCCTTGCCACGGTGTGAGTCAGAGCTCCACCAAGACCTTCCTCATTATAGGAAACCCAGGGACTTTGCTCACTGCGCCTACACTAGCAAATTAATAAAGCGGTGACACTGGCCCCCCATGAGGAAACAAATGCCTGGAATAAACAGAGATAAATTCACATCATACAAACCCTAAGTACTTCTAATTTTTGAGGACAACTATTTCCAGGCCCTGCAAAAAGGACGAGGGCGAAGCTCCCACGCAGGCCTTGGCAGCGCCCTCGGGCAGCCTCCAAGGCAGCAGGGCCCGGGCCCAGGGCTGCCACCCGCTCACTCCCCACACGGCAGCTGCCATGACTGGCCCAGCAGGCCCTCTAACCTTGCGGGAATCTGCAAAAACACAGTTTTCCTGCCTTACGTTTTTCCCACAAGCTCCCAGATACGGTCACCTGGCAGAGACACAGGGATAGGACACCTGGGGTGGCAGCAGGACACCAGCACTTGGGGCACTGTCCCATGGAATTTTGGAGCCAAACCTGGAAATAGAGCTATTTTTGGCAGCCACTGAGCCCTTCACAGCTGAAGGGCCGCATCTGCGGCCCTGTTGCAGTGAAAAACTGTATCCGAGCTCAAAAAAGCCCAAGTTTTCCCTCTTTTGTTCAGTATTTGCTGTATTGAATGAACAAACTCCAGAGTCAGTTTGCATTAATACTAAGCATGTGCAAATCATACTTAGAAATAAAACTGCCAACTGGATATTTATACTTCCAGTGTTCATTATCTGTACACATCGCTAAGTATTAGGAGCTTTTGCTTCTTCTTTTCCCCCTATCTGAGCCATTCCCAGGAAGGAAGTTAAATGGAAACGCTGGCTGTTCCTGCCCCGCTCTGACTGCAGGAGCAGGCAGCTTCCCCGCTCTCCCGCTCCACAAAGGGAATAGGAGAAGAAGCCCCAGGTCCCTGCTGCCCTGGAGGCCTGAGGCAGTGCATGTACTTTGACATAAACAGAAGAGAGATTCTTAGATTTCATTGAAACTGCTTTATACTATACAGCTCTGCAGGACCATGGGGTTTGCAGGGGATGGGATATTGATGATTAAGCCATGTTCTGTAAGCATTTTACATACAAATCTATTCTAAAAGTCATCTGGAAGGGTGTTTTATCACTCATACCTGAATACCTGGTATTCAAAAATGTATTTTCTTGTAATGATTTAGGGCCAGGCTTTTGTTTTTTTCAGGAAGTAACCTTTTCTTCCACAATCTGTGACCATGTTGAAGCGCAGAAATTGGGAAATGGCAATTTGAAATTGTTGTTATGAGCTAAAGAAACCAAAAGGGAGAGTGTGGAACAAGATCTTCTCCAACAAGAAAAACAGCTGGTGAAAAATTAAGCCAACTATGTCTGCAAGTAAATCCTGGAATACAGTATGCAAAACAACATGTGCTCAACCAGAAATTCTGCTAAGAATAAACCTTTTCCCAAACTGATTAGCTAGCTCAGATGAAGAACACTGCAATCAAACAGGAACCTTGCAGCCCAGGTACTTCTAAAAGCTTTCTGCTTTTCCTTGGTTTCTTTATTTTCCATGATTTCAACAGGAGCTGAGAATACTCAACATCACAAAACAGGAGAGCCTTCAAGACATTAAGACAGCAGGAGCTGTCTCCCGCCAGAACCAAATACGGAAATCTCTCTCAATGCTTAGTAACAGTTTGCTCCTGAGACCCTGACACGCTCTCTTACCTTTTTTGCTTCATTTATCTCACTTTTGACTCTTAACATGGATGATACACAATATGTGAATAATTCTACTGCATATATTATACTGCATACTCACTCTTCTGGACATATTTTGAGATAGTCCTACAGCCATCATACAGACGAACAACAGCGAGACGGAAACGTTACCAAAGCTCTGGAAGACAGACATACAGTTCTTTTTATACATTCACAAATGTTTTATCTTAAAACCTTTCTAAAATAGGCATATACTGCAAGCTTTGGCAGTAGGAATAAAATATTACGGGATCCAGCCTTACTTTGTTTTTCTCATCCAAATATACACATTGTTCTAACAGAGGAATGGATTCATCCACAGAGGCAGTTGTTACTGCTGCTTGCTTCATACACATGAAACTACCACAAATATCCATCTGGCCTGATCCACAACAGCTTCCTGGGACTGGCAGAAGGGAAAAGCAGCACATACACGGCTCGCTTTACACAGAGTGACACAGACAGCATTTGAAGGCATGTCTTCAAAACAGCCCCATATTGTTATTACAGATGGTAACAGTGAAGGAAGAGAAAGAGGAGAAACAAAAGCCAGCTTTTGTGAGTTCCCGGGCAATCCCTTATGATCCTGGGTCTTGAGCAAGATGATCTGGAAGCTTTGGAAAGGCATTCAGGGTCTCTCCCGGAACACGGCACTGTAACATGCTGTCTTCCATGAGCCTGGAACAGCGCCACGGCTGCCTCTGTGCGATTCACTGCACGTTTTGCTAAGTGTTCTTGGTATATCTATATAGATATATACACATAAAAATATAAGTAATTTTCCATATGCTTTCCTGCAAAACATCAGAAAAACAACATCAGTTACATAACAGAATACAGGATTCAAATTAGGTTAAACCTAGCATCTGCTGACAAGTCACATGTGCCCCAAAGCGAAACAGAGATGTGCAGATTTGGAAGTTAAACGTGCTCTAAGTAAGCAGACACAAATTACTTGTTTTCTCACAGAGTTTTGATATAACACAGGCTGGAGGCCTAACGTCTGGCTTTCCAAGTAGCTTTTAAAGACCCAACTTCCTTTCAGTGCTTTAGAGCTAGGCTATTCCTAGCATTTTCCTGTTTGTCATTCTCCATGACAAAACATTGATTAGGGACAAAATTAAACATTTCATTTCAATTCTTGGAGTTCAGCACTCCAGAAGTATCACATCTGGAACTTCCTCATCTTGTTTGTATATAAAATACTTCTTTTAAGAGAGCAAACAAAACTCCACATTGTTCAAACACTGTTTTTCTTGGTGTTTTCTTCTGCAGCTGGAAAGAGGAAAAGAAAAGGATCTCTCTCAAGTAGACAGCTCAAGTGCCTGGGCAGATTGGTTGCCAAATACTGAGATCTTAATTTCAGGGTTACCAATTTGGAACCAGACACAGTTAGCAACAAAAACAATCTGCGATCGGCCAGAGGCTGTTCAGTGAATGTGGATGAGGGGAGCAATGCAGCGGAAAAGCGCAGGCTGCTGTGAGAGCACAGCCAAGGCTAACCCGAACCAGACACCCATCTAGCCCTGCACAGGGTCTCCAAAAGTGATCTGAAGTGGGTATTTTTTTAACTCATTTTCAGCCTGTATGGTCTTCTGCATCAGAGAACTCTTCAGTTTATTCTTTGTTTTTATTTTGCTTTGAAATAGTTGCTCAAAAATACCATGAAGTGTCTTTTTTTTTTTTTTGTTAACACAACTAACAAATGACCACCTCCACATTTATCAGCTCTGCTTGCCCATCAGCAGAAGCCAATACAAAACACTCACTGTCTCTGGTAAAACACAGAGTCATTTTCCTTTAAAAAGAAAAAATATATATAGGTATTTTTTTCCCACCCTTTTGATTCTACCATTCCTGGTCATGTTTTAGCAAAGGTTTCAAGTCTCTTTGTGAATTATCTTCTATCTTCAAACAGACTTGTAACTTGGAATTATTTACACGCGGGTCTGAGGATTGGATCCACCACTTAAATAAAGCACAGTTACTACCTTCCATGCGGTGGGCTTGTGTGAGTTCACATTTTATCTCAGTTCTTCTTCCTCTTCCTCATCTTCCATTTCCTCTTCTGAATCATCCTTATTCTTTGAAGCATTGCTGAATTCCAAGTTCCCTTCAATATCCAATACCTGTAAGTGCTTTAGGCTTTGGAAGAGGCTTTCCTTTAGTGCTCCAACTGCAATCTTATTAAACCTTTAAATGGACAAGAAAATAACTGTTACATTAACCCTATTTTTATGTTGAGCCGTGAAGTGTTTGGCAACTAGGAAGAAGCCACTGCACAGAGCTACACTGACTTTGCAGTCACTCACACCAGCGCTTCTGAAGAAAGCAACATTGCTAAAAATGCCAGCATTGATTTCTTCTCAAGGTGAACCAAATTTTGAAATGAGGCACATAAAAAGATAATTAATGTTCAAGTGTCCCTAGACTGTGCAAGGATCCTAGTTGATGATACAACGCTGAAGCTCAAAATCAGCATCTTCCCCCCTCCATCTTTCTTTTTATTTGAACATGCTGCATTGCAACTAAGAACAGAGTATTGAATCCTCTGGATGCAAAAGGGAAGGGAAAGATTAGTAAGCAGATGAATGCAGTGACTGTACAAGGCTTGCTGACACCAGTCTGCATCTTCTCAAAGGACTTACCAGCAAAATACTGGGAAATATTAAGTGATTCCCAGTGACTTCAGCTGAGCAAAATCTCAGAAAAACTCCTTATCTTGCCCTCTTATTTCTTCTATAACTAGGTATTTCAAGGGGGGAAAAAAATCATAATATTGCAATTCCTCCCCCAGAGATTCTTTGTCTTGGTTTTCTGTTTTCCCAGAGAGGAAAAGAGCCTGCCCCATAGTCTACCTGTCAAAGCTTTTCCATCAGATTCCGTGTTATCCCTTGACACTTTGATTATTTTCCCAGGATACTGGGAAAACTGATACAAAATATCCCTTTAGAAACATACCCAATGCAGTAATTTTCATCTGTTATTTTTGTTTTCAAGAATATAAACAAACTTATCTGTAGTTTAAGAATTCCTCACATTTACTGCTTGGTCCTTTTTTCTTCAGCATGTTTTAAATTCTGTTTTAAAACTCAGAGATATATTATTGTTTTACCACGTTACAATGATTAATAGCTTCCCATTTCCTATTAAGAAATATAACTTATCCTGGGTGGAGTTGCCTCCTAAATAAGTTAGCAAGACAGTTTTGCAAATTGTTTTCTTTTCATGTAGAAATATAGAATGTGGTTTCTGGTTTTTTTCCAGACATTCACTAAATTCTCATAAATGTGAGCAGCTGGATAGACAGACTGCTCTTATTTACCACAGACTCTTTATTTCTGCTATTTTGGTATGCAATCACCCCTCCAAAAAGGGATGATTTAAAACCCTAGGACAACTCAGTTGCATAAAGACAAAATAAAGCCATAGTTAGTCTCATGCCACAGAGATATTGGGCTCTTGAACATATCCATAGAATCAGCTTAATCAAATATTCTGTCGGGTTTTATAAATTACTTCGAAACAATATTTTCAATAACGTTCTACTAGATTACAAATAAATATGTTACTGGGCCAGATTCTGGTTTCACTTCTTGTGGCATAAATTCTGAATAACATTATTGTGACTTTACATTATATGTAATGGAGTTCAATACCTATCACCTACAAAACAGACAGTTTAATAAATAAGGTCCTCATCACAGTGACAGTCCCCACAAAGCACAGTCAGACAGCTGGAATGTAAACTTTTAGTTCACAGCTGAACATAGGAATATGACTTAATGTTGAACATTAATTTCCCTGAGTTTCTAAAATGTCTGCTCCATTCTAATAAGCAGAGGGCAGACACACCAAACTGAGTCCCCATGTCTTTTCTGAGCAGATGAGCACAGCTTTATTATATATTACTATAAAAATGAGTTACTTATTTAGGAAGTTAGGATTTCAATTACTTTTTAGGAAATAAATTGTGAAGTGGATAAAGAAGAAAAAATCTTGTGTGTTGAAGTAGAAACTTGACCTTACCTGAGGTAAATCCCTTTTATGTTGGGTGTGGATTCAAAGGCGTTCTCTGGCACCACGGTGATCTTGTTGTTCTGCAGATACAGATATTCCAGCGATTCTGGCAGGCCCGATGGGACAGAAGTCAGCTGATTGCCAGCCATATCCAACGACTGAAAGGAAGAGGCAGCAAGGGGTTAAAAAAATTGCATGTAGATGTTAGCAACACTGAGCATGCTCCAGCACTCAGAAAAAGAGATTTAAAATTAACTATGTGTGAGCTTCCACAGGATGGATGTACACACATACATAAACCCCCATCCTTTGGAAGCTTCTCCCATTATTTTATATAGATATTTATGTATGTGTGTATGTATATATAAAAAAGAACATGTTCTTATATACACAAACATAAATGTATGTATGTATATAATGTACAGATGTTTATATATAAATATTTGCTATATATACTACATATTTCTCTCTATATTGTATATGTTCATTTATATTGCAATGGAAACACCTAACAAGCAGTAACACTACTTCAGAAAAATCAACAGCCAAAAATTCACACTTAGTCTAACAGAATTTGTAAATTATGTTTATACACACACACACACACAAACA
>VZSV01000043.1:2226294-2241223 GCA_013398735.1 Nothocercus julius
GTGCAGGGGATGTTTATGTAGAGCTTATCCAGGATTTGTTATGTTTGAAAACCACGTGGAAAACAGGCTTTCTTTGTCACACGGTATTTTGCGATGTCCCCCTCAGATCCTTGCACTTTCAGTGGAAGCAACAAAATGACAATGTGGCTACAGTGGAAACTGGTGATTTCCACCATGCAGGAAGGTTTGATTTGAGTTCATGGTGGAGAGCTATTTTATTTACTATAGCTAAACTAACTGAATCGGCCTCTAATTATCACAAGGTAAGTGTGGCCATGGCAGTTCTGCTCTCTTACACACTACTTAACAGGATGATTTCACATGACTCTTCATGCTGTTTTGCTTAGCAGTCCCTGCTTTTCTTTCTCTCTGAGCCCACACTTTAGCCTGTGCCTGCTTTGCGTGAATTAAAAGCAGATCGGATTTCAAATACACACGGGAATTCCTTGGCCGGTGCTGCTGCAAACGCTCCGCCGGGTAGCATGCTGCTGCTTAGTTACATGCGAGAACACTGGGCTGCTGTGAGGACGTTGGGACTAAAGGCTATGACCTTTTCTCAGGTGAGTCTAAGCAATGAAATGGATCCAAAAAGTGCTCTGTGATCCTGTATCATAGCATTTTCTTAGCGTAAAGCTGGCACAATAATTACACATTCCTCAGAGTTACACTTCTGCAAATGACTGATGATTTCAGCATTTTTGGTCTCAATATGAGCGCAGTCCAGCAAATGTTTGTGCCTCCCCAGCCTTGTACATGCAGAGAGTCTTCAGTGATCTCCACAGGAACTGCAGGCTGAAGCAGACGTCAAGTCCTGCAGAATCAGGGTCTTACGAGCTTGTTACTTGTCAGATCTCCTCCAGTGCACAAGCTCATTAACTAATTGCACACTCGACCCCTTAAAGACTCCTATATCCTACTGGGAAAATAACTAACAAGCAGTAACGTATTTCCGAAAAAATCAACAGCCAAAAATACACCCTTAACCTAACAGAACTTTTAAAACATGTTATCATCTTAGCCTTGCTTAATCAGAACAGGGTTTGCCACGGGGCAGTTACAGCCTAAGGTTTGATTCTTGACACTGACTGTAAGGGGCTACAGCAGCATAAAGTAACACGATGTAGCTGTGAATGAGGCCATTGGAGAAGGAAAGGTTATTTTTCAGCCACTAAAGCTTCCAGATTCTCCTGAATTCCCACTTCATTTAGAACAAAACAAAAAACAGAGAGGTGACAATGGGTTCGTTTCATTAAGCTCCGGCAGTGAAACAATTGCAGCATCTATTATTCCCATCAGCATCTTCCTCCCAAACAATGTTCCATCCTACATTATTTGCACACACACACACACACACACACACACACACACACACACACCCCAGACATCACTTAAGCACCAAACAAATGCAAAAAATATCACTAAAGCCACAGACCAGATCTATAGCTGATTTAAACCACCAGCTCTCCCATCACAGTTGCTGCTTTTCATTAACTAAAGGCCAAGCTCCTGTTTAGTCCCAGATAACATGGAAAGAAACATGCACAAAGAGAAACCTCTGGATTGCCTGAAAACATTATACTGGAGGCCAGGGTGATATACGGTCCGTGTCCCTCACCTGCTCTCAGTTGCACAGGCTTTGTCTCTACAGTGACCTAACCATAAGTACCCGAGAGCGCTGCCATATGATATAGGATATACCTTTTCAGCAGCAAACAGGCTGCTGCCCAAGCAGAAATGCAGGTAAACGCTCTAGCCAGCATATCCGTTCTGAAAGGCCATTTTGCACAGCACAAATGTGTTTGTTTCTGCCTGCCTTATAATTTGTGTTTAACATTCCCCACCAATTAAGCAAATAACAGGACTGCTGATGGAATCCAGGCCCCCGAGCGGCTCTCCAGGTGCTTTAGCCAGCTGAGCTGCCAAGTCCTACAGCTTGGCCTGCCTGACTATAAGCTGATGTGGGGGCTTTGAGAATTAGAGTGGCTTGGGTTTTTGTTTATGCATTCTTTCTTCCTGCTGTCTCTGTTCAGAGCTCATTTAAAATCTTTTGGGAGACAAGCTGTGTGAAAGGTATGATTTGAGTTTTAATGCCAAGATTCATTAGTACTTAGCTGAAAATACGGAACACCATTAGGGGTCAGAAGAAAAGTTGCCTTCACATTCCCTGCAACTACCAGCACGATGGTGGACTGACACTCTGCTCAGCAGTGGGAGGTGCCACCTTTGGCACAGACCTTGTTATTTTGCTAAAGCAAACAACAAACCACCTCTGCTGTAGAAAGAGAGGGCACAGCAACTACATTGCAAGGTCAAAACACAAGGACCAAGCACATCTACTACTGGTGCTATGTAAGTCGGCATAGGCAGAGAGTTGAGGACAAGAGTATTACTATTACAGTTACAGAAAGGGATGTTTCTACCTGGAGACTGCTGAGCTCTCTCCATGCTCTTGAATACATGGAATTTACTTTCAGTTTATTGTTGCTCAGATAGAGTTCCCGCAGCTTTGTCATCCCAGACAAAGTCCCTTTGGGGATGGTGCTTATCTCGTTCTCCTTCAGCTTCAGGACCTGCAGGTTCTTCGGAAAGCCGAAGGGCACCGTGTTGAGATTGTTCCCAGAAAGATCCAAGGATTTTAGCTGCCTCAGTTTACGGAAGGCCTCCCGATGGATCTGGGGACTTTTGAGCTTGTTGTAGCTCAGGTTCAGCTCTTCAAGGAAGTAAGTGGTAGCAAAGTCATTCCTGCTAATCTCGGAGATCTGGTTATGGAGGATCATAAGTGTTTTCACTCTGCGGGGCAGCCCACTGGGAATCCTTTCCAGCATATTGTTGTACAAGTGCACTGTGTGCAGCTTCTTTAAGCCCTGGAAGGCTAATGGGTGAATCCCTCGGGCTTTTAACTTGTTATTGTGGAGCAGAAGGTACTCAAGGTTCTTAATTTGGGTCAAGACATCTCTGCCAATCATCTTAATTGCATTCTTCTCCAGGTGGAGGAGCACGATGTTTCGAGGTAAACCACTTGGGATTTGCGAGAGGTTATTGCTGGACAAATCCAGGTATTCAAGACTAGACAGTTTCCTTGGGAAATGAGGAAAGAAAATATTCTTCATTTAGATACTGTAAAGTGAAACCATAATCAACTTCTCCTAGACTTTCACAGTATTTTGGGGGGAGAAAAGGGGTCTTCCTGCCCCCCTCCCTCCAAACACAGCTCCTCTGTTACTACCTTTTTGTCTCAAGCATGATATGAGTGATGGGGACAGCCAAGCAGGGAGCTCCCACACTGCCATTAGGGCCACTGCTCCTAAGCCACACAAGCACGAGAAACCACTAGAGCCCACAGACACCCAAAATGCCACCCACGGAGACCGAGATCAGCTCTGCAGCATAATGCTTGTCTGACACTAAAGTAACAGCAAATGAGCAACTAAGTGCATGCATACCAGAGGAAAGCGGGGCAATGGGAGCACCATTAAAACATAAAATTTCCGTCTCAGTTTCACAGAACCATAGCCTGAGCAAGAACAATTTCTCCTGAAAGACAAGAGTCTCTCAGAAAGTGTATATTTAAACTGGAAAGCAGGCCTGGTTTTGAGAGAATGAAGTGTTATTCTCCTGAAAAGCAGAAATGCTAATTCTGTGTCCTAGTCTAAGATCATGAACTTCTCCTGACCCTCCAGTATTATGGAAGTGAGTCAGGGCTAGATCTGCTTTGTGTAAGCTATTGGAGCTGGATTCCATGGACTCAACTGAAGCTAAAATAAAATCCTCAGACCAGCCACTTATACCAACTAGAAGTGGATCAGTGGTATTATATATGCCAGGACTGAGGACTCTGTACTCCCCTGCATTTCAAAGTAGTTTCTCAGTTTAAATGGGACAGTAATCCCCATGGCATTACATAACCCACTGCAGATGACTTGAAAGTTTTCAGGAAATATGAGAACTAGTGCATTACAGACATTACTTATTGGTTACCACAGTGCTATTCAGAGATGTCCAAGCAGGCTCTAAACAAGTGAATACAGTCTGTGGCAAAGCACTTCCTTGCTGCAAAGAGAAGCACTTCCCAAGCCTGGGTACCTCCCAGTCATACTGTGCTGCCCTGCACAGGCAACACTGTAAGAACAAGGAGGAATATCCACCACCTGTGTGGACTACGACTGGTGCCTTGACTATTGCCAGTGAGATCAGTTCATCCAAATCTTAAAAATATGTTATCCTCAACATTACCCAGAGAATGATGTAACAGACCTAAGACAGATTATTAAGTGGGGTCATTGGCTGCAAAATGTGGCAGAGGAAGGTACGGTCTGATATATTTTCTTCTCTGGTGATCAGGATTCATACAGGTTCATACAGGTACAGAATTCATAGCAAATTACAGGCAGGATGGATAACACGGGCTGGATTTCCAAGTACGACAAGGGCAGTTCTCAGTACAAAGGTACTTTTTTGAAGTGTTAAATCCCAGGCCAAACTTAGGACAAACAAAAGCTATTTTGGTTGTACCAGTCAGTAGCAAAGCTTTCGCCTCACAACTGGGCAGCACTATTATACCCCCTCCTGCTCGAGTATTCTTTTGTTTTTAGTGGACTTACTCTATCAGAGGACTTAAACACAAACACAGGCCCGAGTCACTTTAGTAATGGCACTGAATCTCACCAGAAAGTCTCATTGTCCATTCCTTCATTAGTCAAGTAGTTATTCTGTAGATAGAGCTCCCGCAGACCTGCAAGATCACTGAAGGCTCCTTTGGGAATCTTCTCTAGCTTGTTGTTCTAGAGTTACAAGAAGCATAAAGCACATTTTTTTGGCATGAGAGAACACAGGACACTCAGGCTCTGCTCTGCTAATACCAGGCAATTAAATTTAAGAGGTGCTAGAAATATTTCAGGAGACATTATAATTCTGCATAAGAAAAAACATAAACAGAAATACAAACAACAGATTGAAATATTAGACCCTCTTTTTATTCATTTCACATGCAACCTTTGGGCTAAGGAGTCAGAATATGGCCCCTTAGAAGGGTTCTATTTAGCATTCATGTTCCTTCCACCTCTGCAAATTTACAATGTGATCTAGCCAACTAACCCCAGAATTTGCTCAACATTTATAGATTTCATAAGCCATATTTCACCATAAGAAGCTAGCAATCCACCAACCTTCCACTATTAATGGTATTCCAAAACCTACAGTTCCTGCAATGTAAATTCCAAAATAGCTGCACTTTTTCCCTTAACATGGCTTTGGAGCAGCCAGCAGGCAGATATGAACAGAGCAGGAAACTGAATTCCATTTTAAATAGGCACTGTGCAAGTTATGAACAGATATATAAAGCACTAACACCAAAATTCCCACAGAATTTGTAAAAATTCCCACAGTTCAAGTATCTGCAATAACATGATGGACACACTGGACTACATTCACATCCAACCTAGCACAAACCAGGTACCACAACAGATAGATTTAGCTTAGTTTCTGAATGAATAACAGAATCAAAAGAAAGACCTGTCACATCCAGAGTAACTCATTTCATCTCTTTTGACCCACTATTTCCCATCTCTTGTGTCTTTGCTGTCCTGTTGTTTTTTTGCATGTTATTTCTAACAGGCAGTGTGCACCTGAAAATAAAATGCTCAGTTCTTTTCCCAACTTCTTCTCTGCCCTTAACACAAGTTGGGGTTGGAGGGAGGGTACGAAGAGTTCAAATGACAACCCTCTTATTTTGGGAGACAACTGCCAGTAAATGGCAATAACATTCAGGGGTTTAGTAGGTCCACACTTTGCAGAGAAGTTCCAGCAATTTACAGGATTGGACCCTTTGCCTTTGCTTTTCTTTAAGCTGGAGAAACCCATTTTCTGAAAGACTTTCATGGGAAGCCATGAAAGCAGTGAAGCCTTCAAGGGAAAAGAAGGCTGAGAGGCAAGACAGAGCTGCCTAAATGCAAAGGCTGATAACAGATTTCGGTCTACGCACATCCAAGGAGCTGTCAACACTAGGAACAAGAGGAACCAGGATGGATTCCCCACCGCTGCAGCACTCCCATTGTTAAAAGGCTGGGAACTCTAGTACAGACACAATGCAAGCGCTTTTATCGAAATCAGATGACATGGAACAAAAAATGCTGGAGACTAGATAATACCACAACTTCTGCTATTTCATTGCTGCTGGAGAAGCTGTAACAGTGAAGAATCACTGATCCAAACTTTCTCTATGTTGACAGAATTGCCAGTTCAGTAGCAAACAAAAACTACTGATGCTAGGAAACAGTAGACTCTGTGAAATAAATGAACTAGTAAGCAAAGCCAGCGGGTAAACTGTCAGGAAAAAGAACATCATCAGTGGCAGACTTTGCGAGGAGGCCAGTCACCGAATGGCTGTGCAAAATGATCTACCTTCTCATTTCTGCACATCAGGGAGGCAGGGAAAATCCTGCCCTGCCTTTTGTGCACGATGAGCTGCTCCGTGGTTGCACTCAGGACAGAGACCCATGTGAACATCTACAGGACACTCCCTTGGGAGTAGGGAAAAGCACTTTTTTACCCTGTGAACATGCTGTTTTACAAAAACATGCTTCTACTTAGGAACAAAATAGTAAGGCCATAAGAGCTCAGCTATACTTAAGAATACGGCAGCTGAGACTTACAGTGAGCCCAGGAATGTTTCCAAGTGAACTCAGAGGGCCAGGCTGTGTACTTTGAATCCCACACAAACCCAGGGCTTTGTCACAACCATAAGAGAATACGAAACCTTGGTGTCATTACCTTTAAGTGTAATTTATAGAGTGCTGGAGGAAGATTCTTTGGAACATATTTCAGGAAATTGCTGGACATGATGAGTATCTCCACATTATCAGAGCCATTGAACATATTATCAGGTAACCCAGCATCTGAAAGTTTGTTGTTATGAAGATACACAGATCTAGCAGAAGGAGAAAAAAAGATGAAGTTAGACAGTTTTTGTTTACCAAGTGAAAGGTGTTTAAAAACTGTATTTGAATTTTTTCTTCTTTTATTGGGATAATTACATTCATTTGTTTAGTATGCCATTTAATTTAGTAAGGAATGTATCCTAACCCAAATCCCTAGCCCAAATACTCTCTGAAATATTGGTCCATTTAAAATCTAAACCAAATGACCTCACCTTTACAAGAAAGTGAACCCAATGGGAGTGTGCAGTGCTTTGAAAACTGAATCCAGATTTCACAGTTTGGATCCAGCTTTGTGTTGGGCCAAGAAGCACAAAGGATGCTGGAGTGATGGAAATCAGATCTGGGCTTCTTGGGCTTGCAAAAATGGACCTGCAGAGCTTTCAAGCTCTTTTCCATTCCTCTTGTTCCCATGAAGGAAGGAACAAGTTCACTCAAACTGCAACAATTCTGCTTTTTCTTTTTAAATGAAACCTTGTAATCTACAGGGTTGCTTATTTT
This sequence comes from Nothocercus julius, assembly GCA_013398735.1. Classification (NCBI taxonomy): domain Eukaryota; kingdom Metazoa; phylum Chordata; class Aves; order Tinamiformes; family Tinamidae; genus Nothocercus; species Nothocercus julius. Next base: position 2,233,728 of record VZSV01000043.1, read on the forward strand.
CCTCTTGGCTTTCTTTCTTTTAATCTTTAATTATGTACAAGTCAGCTGACCTTTGTGAAAGTTTTCCTGCTTTCCATTGGTTTAACAGGTAAATAAATTCATTTGTTTTTTTGCTAGCAAGAAAAATTATAGGATTTTAATGATTTTTATTGATTTTTTTTCCATTAACCCTTCGTTTCCTGTGCATACACCAGGATGCAGCAGGCAGCTAAAATAATGGGGACAGGTTAACATCACAAAAGGCACAGTGTCAAAGGGGACCTTTTCAACTTGCTCTTGGATTCTCTGCCAGCTGCAGAGAATATTTGGCAATAGTTTTTTGGACGGAAGGAAGGAAGGAAAGGGTCAGAATGGAAATAACAGTATGATCACACACTCCAGGAGGTAGAGAGCCACACTGAAGATATTATTCACTCTTTGTGGTCAGCTGTACTTTTAAATCACAAATATTTATCTTTCTGAAAGCCTCACTTTCCAGCTAATCAGTCTGAGACCATGAACTCTGCTGAGGGCAAAAAAAGAAACAAACAACTGAAACAACTCAGTTAGAAGCTTTTATCAGCACTCTCAGAAATCAATGAGTTACTGTTCTGTTGAATGTTGCTATAGGAGAGCTTGAGAAAAATCCCACCAGAAACTATAATGTGGAACACGGCATCTTCTGCAATTGAGGTTATGGTAGAACAGATGCATAAATCTAGCCCGTCTCATAACGAGATACTGACTCAGCCTTCTCAGTTAGCAAGATCCTATGAGACTAAACGTCTAACAAATGCAGAGTAACTTCAACTCTCAATTAATTCAATGGGATCCAAGAGTTCTCCAGTTGACGACTGGGCTCCAAGAGCTCGCCCAAGCCAGCTACTCTCAAGTGCAAATTGCTCCCAAGAGTCTGAGACGTCTTTGCAGGATTCAGATGATACAGTGCCCATATAAATACTCAAAAGGTCTTTGGAAAAAAGCTGTATGACACAGCAGGAAGGTCTGTGTGCAGCTGACTTTGAGGTGGGCACTGGATCCAGCTGAGGAAACTTGCAACTTAAAACTAGCAGAGAGATCTTTGAAACCAGTTCTGAGAGGATGAAGCACATGTGAAAGGAGGTAACTATGGCTGACCTCCATATAGTTGAGTAATACTCAACTGTAGTGAGTGCTGTATTATCAAATTGATTTTAACTTTTTAAATGAATAGATTATAACAAAATTGGGAATTTCTACACAATTAATAACCATTTTGAGAAATCAAAGCAGTTCCTTGCAGCTCTGAACTGATACACAACTAAAATGGAGACAAATTCAGTTTTTATCTATGTTAAAGTGTCTGGCAACCAGTAAAAGCTCTGGGAATGTATCCTTTGAAAGTTGATTTGATACTTCATGCTGAGATTAATAAATTGCCAGCTTCTTTCCAAAAACTACCAGCAGTCCATGAGATGGTTTAGCAGATACCTTCTTACCAGTCACCAATGGCCTCCCAGCAGAGGCAGAACACTATTACCATTTCATCTTCCAATCCTTTACCTCAGGTTTGGCTTCTGTCCAAACGTGAGCCCATATATCTTAGTGAGATAATTGGCTGCAAAATCTGCACTTATCAAGGTGTGTGGTAGGAATTTCGGAGCCACCGTAAGCTGAAAAACAAATAAATGGGGGAATTCCAATTAAATGCAACAAATGTTTTAACCAAATATTATGCCAGCAACAAAACACTTGCAAATCTGCTTCCTCTGAACAGGCAACAGTAAATGAAAAAGAATGCAGACTGCAGGAACAAAAACAAATGATCCTCACTCACTAATCTCTCCAGGAAGGGGCTAGACTTTTGCTCCAAAATATTTGGATGTTTGTTTTAATTGGAAGAAATCAAGAGATTGTTATTCAGAGAGGAACAATAATAAGCAATGTATTTGCTAATTCCTCAAACTACCATGCCAAAAAATCTGACCCACCTCACATTGGCCTATTATTTTATGTTGGTTGCAGGGGAAGTGTCACTTCGTACATCTGTTACAAAAGTGCCCACAACTACAACGATCTCTTCAAAAAAGGATCTAAGTTCCCAAAGGGGAGGGATCATTCTGAACCAAATTATGGAATATCAAATGGGACATAACAGCAAATACCAACTGCAGAGTGACGCTGCACAATCGATTTTAAAAGCCCAGCTTCACGGAGCCACCAGATAATGCAACAGCAAGGTTCATTGAGTGGCAGCTAAGAGCAAAGTCATTCATCCAGAATGAGGACTACAGGTCACACTTACAGGTTGCAGAACAGTTTTTTGAAAGCATAAATACAGGAAAAGATTTATGTATAAAATTTAGGCCACGGGGATACAAATTCTTAACATGCTGCAGTGCTAAATACACACAGTCCTTGGGCACATAAGCAGAAGACTACCGAATTGCCACTGCCAGATGCTATCAACATGGACAAAGATGTTAAATACAGTATTAGTGAGACCATTGCTCTAATATTTTATATACACTTTAGAGGGTTCATGAGAGAATCTCTCTCCTAGGGTCATACTGAATTCTTCATCATCTGAAGCTCTGAGATTGGGACTGAAACTCTGTGTTATGGAGAAGATCTGCCTTCAAGCATGAAATGCCTTGAACTGGTAAAGCTCCTTGCTCACGATACTGTTACACAAAAGAGGACTTGGTCTTTAAAGCAGACCCACATGATGACAAAAGCTATTTTTCAAATTTTTATAAAAATGAAAAAGCAATTGGTTACTAAAAATAGCTTAAGAACAGAAATATTTAAAAGATGAACAATATGTGAGAATACAGATACTTTGTTGGAGGGCTCCCTAACCCAAGTCTTAAACTATTTATTTATCCTAAGGATGCCTAGATATCTTTCTACTAGTTCGTCAAATGTGCACTGATGAACGCATGTGAGGGATGAACTCTATCCCTCAATATATAACTTACTGGACTTTCCCACAAATCAGTCACCAATACTATGATTCCCAGCTATTATGTAAGCAGTGAAAATTAGAGGCATTTTACATATTTCCACAATTGCCACAGATCTTCCCGTGGCTTAACTGCTGTTCTCTCACATCTTGACCTGAAATACATGATCTCACTGAAGGTACTTATCTCTAAATCCAAACTTCTGACAGTGCCTCAGGAAAAAATAACCTCTGCCATGACACCATGACACAATACTGAGAAATCAGCCACAGGACATAGAGCTAATCACTTTCACGGCACATTAAAGCTTTTCTCCTGGAATACACAATCTTCTGAGTCAGAGCTTTTACAGAAATCAAAGGGCATGGCTCAGATATGTGAAATGAGAGAGGCCAGAGCCACAAGAAAGAGCAAAGAAAGAAAGAAATTTTGGCCAAGAGTCTTCGGTTGCGCAGGACTTTGTTTTGGCATTACAGCACTTAGTCATAAGACTAACAGTTGTATAATTGCTTGATTCAACTCCTTGTACTAGGAATATATCAGATCTTTCAATTTTATATTCCTTTCTCAGACTGTTCTATAACAGAAGGAAGGCAGAAAGAAAGAAAAAATCTATCAGTTCCACTAGTCTCAATGTCAGGATTTTCATAGGTGAGCTTTTATAACTGAAGAATATAAAATAACTTTCATTCAAGAAGGTGGCTGAAAAGCCTCAGGATTTTTGTGCTTGTTCCACTAGTTCAGAAACATTTCTAGCCTATATTACTATGGGAAGCCTTAGAAATATAGAACCTTCCATCACCAAGATCATCAGCTTATAGTAAATAATGACCTATAGGACCCATTCTACAGCAGATTTTTCTTATTAAGAAGGCTTATAATAGACACTGCACAATGTGTGACTGATGCATAGTAAGAAAGTGGTTGGAGAAGTTAAAGTGGAAACTACAGTATCAGTTATTAAAACGGTTGTCAGGTTTTTAGTCTGATATCTTCTGTTCTCTGACCAACTATGCTAGTTTAATGAAAGAGAGTTTAGCTGAACGTGATGGGATCACAACTGAGGATAAAGCAGCATCAAGATAATCCATAAAACAAACAGCAAACTACCAGCAACCTACCCTACCCTTCTCAAGACACCAGTTACTTGGTCTGCAGTGTTTCCCACTTCAGAGTGGATGTAGTTTGAAGCCAATCAGGTTTGTCCTGGCTTATTGTTTATGAAGAAATGTGTTATTTTTGTGGGTCCATAACTCCTCACGCTAACTAGTTTTGACATTTGCTGATGTTTGCATTTTCACTTGGGATCCTATTCTCTCTGCAGTAAAGCCAGAAAAACCAAACACTTTGTTTTGTCACATGGGGAAAACTGGAGTGCAAAGTTCTGGAATATTAGTCACAGTCTGGCCTGTTCTGTTTTATGGAGTTCTTAACTGCCAAGACTATTATATGGAAATGGTGCATGAAAGAGAGAAAAGAACACAATGTTACTGTACTAAGCAATGGGTTCCATTCTCAGTTACTCCATATGGAAACCCATGGAGAGATTCTGGATACGTCTTGGCCTCATTGAAACCTGAAGGTGGTCACATGCGTATAAATGAAATGTCAAAAGAGTCACAGATTTAAGAGAGTTGTAGCACGCATAGACAAACATGCACACACACACATATATACACGCGCACACACACACACATACAGAGAGAGAGAGATGCAGGGTTTCCTTATACAAAAGAAGCTCTGCCTGATATTTTAACTTCTGTTTTGCTGTGGCATAACAGTTTCTTCTGTAGTAGAACAATTGTGGGGGGTGACTGAGAAAAATGAATGCCAGTGAGAACCACCCAGGTGCAAAGGCATGTGCAAAGGTATTCCCTTCCATTCCTAGGCAGAAAAGCTGTGCTTCTGTCAACACATCCAACCTGGGTCACTAACAGGAAAGCAGCTGTAATCTTCTTCATTAAAAAAAAAAAAACATCTCTTATCACTCGGGCTAGAAGAATAAATTTGCTACCTGCTCGGTTTCTCTTTGTGTGTGTTTCCATCCATCAACCCTAATGAGAATGGAAGCCAGAGAAGGGTAGATGACGTTTTGCAGTCCTTGATGGCCCAAGCACAGGTATTGGGATGTGTTTGTTCACACACTTTTTCACACAGGCTCATCAGACAAGATATTCACCCCTGCACTCCATTACCCAGAGCTTATCTGCATACGGGCAGCTATCAAATCTGTGTGCAGTTGATCCAAAGTCCCTACATTACAGTGGTAATTTATGAATGCAGGGGCTCTCTGTATCTCCCTACACATACAGGACTTTTTTAATCAGCTGCACAGAGACAGAAGAGTTAAAAATATACTGGCATGTATGCGTAAAACAGAGATCTCCATTTTGATTTAGCCATTCCTACCACCTCCTCACCAGGCAATGAGGTCTTAAAAGATCTCTGAACTCATGAAATACCACATCTATGAAAAAGAACATCGTAATTTTTCAGCACACTGACTGTTTTGACCTTAAGTGAACCTTCATTAGACTATCAGCTTAGCACAATGTTATTTATGTAAGATATACAGTTTCAAAGAATTCAAGACCCTCTTGATTAACTGCCAAAATCCACTCAGAAAAGAAGTCTGAAAGTCTTATACCTTATTGTTTGCCAAGTACAGGTAATTCAGGTTCTCCAGATGTTCAAATGCTTCTTCTGGCAGTCCTTAAAAAAAAAAAGAATTATTCTGATCAGCAACACTAGTGCTCCCTGATTGAGAATATCATAGGGTAGTTTTATCTCTCAGACAATATTTTTAATGTAAGATCTAAACATTTTTCAGCAGCACTGAAACAACGTCACTCAGGCCTTTTGTTGTTCGCGTTTTTTTACTAACACAGAGAGATGCTGGCACAGGGGAAAGGAATTTATTAAACACAGTTTTCTTTGTGCTAAGTATGAGTTATAAGCATTGTGTCCCTTGCATAATGTGTCCACATTCTCAATAAAGATTTTCTCTGTCTTGCTATAAGGATAGCAAGAGCACCCAGGGCATCTGGACAGCACTTAAATTAATAGCAATTACATTTCTTTTATTGCATTTCCTGCTCTCTGGCTGTTTAATACCTCTCTTCCTTTTGCCTTCCTTACAAATCAGCTGTCAAGCTCCTCTAATAGGCCTATAACTTAGCAAAACCTTAGCAAAGAAAAAAAAAAAAAAAGGCAAACAGAAAACCAGTTTTAGAAATATAATTTTTAGAAAAATAATCTATATGTGTAATATAGATTATTTGGATTTAGAAAAAATTCAAGACAGACTGATCTGAACTGAACGGAGCAAATTGACAAACTGGACTGAACTAACCAAACGGATTAAGAAACAAGGTCAGTCAGAAGGAAATCATTCAGCACGTGGACATTTCTGGTTCCCAAGTGCATTGCACCGATGTGCCCCAGGGAGTGGGGAGAGTTTCCTGGACGTGAAGATCTCACGCCACAGTACACAGAGCTGCTGCCAGGCCTCCTCCGCCAGTCCAGTAAGGCTGCATTCTTATACACTGAGTACTACGTTTTAGATGATAAAGTCCATGGTCTGTATAATGGCCAAAGGAGCGATGTTTATAGCCAACTGTTCCAGTCAAGTGAACCCACCACTCTTCACAGCTTTCTTCAGCAGCTGTCACCGGGCCCACTGCATAAGCTGGTGTGGCCGTCGGGATCGGTGCTGAGGCAACGGCTCTGTGCACTCATGACTTTTCCAGCTTACCTTTTGAAGTAAGCCTGTTGTTTTGCAGATTGAGAGTTTCTAGCCTGTGAAGACGAGCAAGCTCTTCTGGAAAGATTTCTTCTATCTGGTTATTCTAAGAAAAAGGAGAGTATTAATCATCAGCAAAGTAATCCAAGCAGGATCCCAATAAAACCCAGACGGTGAACTCCAAGAAAATTTGGAAGTAGACCCACAATGTCAAATCATTGTCAGCAGCCTTCTCTCTTTAATGAGCCAAACTCACATCTCCAACCCTGCAGCTTTTTATGGCCTGAACCAAGCTCTGCAGCTTGTGCTGTTCTCCAGAAATATCCAGGGGGTGCACTGGTAGCATGCAAAGACTGGGATCATTCTTGGCAAGGCTTGCAACCTATCTGCCAAAGCAAAGCCTGGTAGGTGCAGTAAAGCAGTTGCTACAAGGTTGGCACCATGGAGTTGCAGATTTACTATTTCTGCTGCTTTTTTTTGGGGGGAGAGAGCTCTTCTGATGTATTTTGTGATGAACTCTCTGCAGACTTGTCACAGGCAGGGAACATCAAACTGGGTTTGATCTCACTGTCAGGAGTAACTGCCACCAGATTTACATTAATGCGCCACTATTTGGACCATTCAAGAGTGATTCTAGCACTTGAGCATGTAGAACCTTGATGAAAAATCAGGACCCCAGGGCAGGAAGCCAAACTAAGACACCGAAAGCAGCAGCAGCCACTGCAAAGCAGCCTCCCGGCCTGGGCGGCGAGGCAGGAGCGAGGCTCGCACGCGCCCGGGACGCGTCCGCGGAGCGGGGTGCCAGCCGCGGCTGCAGCTCCCCCGAGGAG
>VZSV01000043.1:2241893-2268671 GCA_013398735.1 Nothocercus julius
AGCCGCCGCGGGGAGCGGGCGCCCGGCAGGACCCGCCGCCGCCATTTCCTATGCCCCCCGCCGCGCCGCGGGCGCCTGAGGGGGACTCGGCGCCGCCGCCATTTCCTGGGCCCCCCGCCGCGCTGTGGCGCAGCACGGCGGCCGCCTCTGAACCGCACCCGACTCCTCGAGTAATTTATGGCCTTTTCTCCCTCTCTCTCTCTTTTTATTATTATTATTTTCTCTCTTATTGAGGAACACTAGACAAGCCTGCAGCTCTGTTGCTGAGGTTATGCAGTGTTATGTAACTGTAACGTGCTGCGCAGTTTTGCCTGTGGTGGCGGACCCTCTCCTTAACATAACCGAGGCACAGGAGCTCTGCGCGGAGGGGCTGTCTCTGGCAGGCTGAGTCGAGCTGTAATAAAAGCCTCTGAGCTACTGAAAGTAATGGGCGTAGGGGCTTCCTATTGATTTTGGACGTGCTGGTTTGAGGCCTTCAAGACTTGGCTCGCATTGGCCTTTTATCTTTCTGGCAGCAGGTTAAAATAACGCAAACAGAAGTTTGGTATCTGCAGGATCAGCCAGCTGGCCCCAATCCAGCCCTTGCTGTCTCCTTTGCGGCCCTTCTCAGGTTTCATATATAACGATTTGCAGTAAGAGCTGGTCATGGCTCGTCTTTGCCTCCTTCCCTCACTGCTGCTCTTTGCAAAGCATTCAAGGGAAGGGAAACCTCCTCCAAAGTGGAGAAGGTCAAGGAAGATTAGCCTAAATACAAAATTCGCAAAGTCAAAACCAGAAAATCCCACAGTGGATTCTTGACCCAAATATGAAATAAATGCTTATCCTTCTCTGTCAATCCAGACTTCTCCTTCGCCTTGGAGACAAGGAAGCTCAGTGCCAGGCTGGGAGCCATCAGACCAGCACCAGTCCCTTCATGTGCATCATTTAGCTTGGCACCGAGAACCCTCCTTTCTGGGGCGCTCACAGACACTGGCAGATGCTGGACAGATCCGGCTCTCAGTCCGTCTTTAAAGTTTTAAATAATATCTTTAAACATTGACTTAAGGCTTGAAGAAAGGTATATTCTTGGGACAGAGCATGGCTTAATGCATGGAAGGATTTGGTTCAGCTCTGGACTTCCATGTTGGACGATTCTAAGCATTTCAGATTTGTTTGATCCCTGTCTCCAGCCCTCCACTATCCCACAGTTTCCATCTCTGTAAAACCTGAATATAATCATATTAATCTCCTTTATAAAACATTCCAGAGATTAGATGGTGTGCCTTATATGGCAGCAAGATATTAACAGTGAGGTCAAAATTAACCATATAAGTATGCCAACATTGGATCAGTAAAGTCCTTAGTATTTGGTGACATAACCTCAGAAAGTATTTCAGAAATCTTACAGAAAATAGCCTCAGAAAGTAATCTCAGAAAGCAGTTATCAAATCTAAAAGAAAAAGTCCTTTACATATAGGTCAAAATCAGCCTTGCTATAACAAATACCAACACCATCCCAACAATACCACCAGTTACATCAAGATTAGTATTGGTCTCTATAGATTTGTGGCATGCTGACTTCTCCACAAATTTAACTGAAAGTATATTAAAAATAGAGTGCAGTATTTCATCTACTGCATACTAAAATACTGGGAGGCATTCTCAGCCTTCTGTCATCAGCAGGCATGCTCCTGCAACAGCGCCTTTGAAGTCACTGCTGCTCTGGTGCCACAGGGAGACACTTTGGATATGGAAACAGCTGCTTGCATCTGGAGCGCAGGCAGTAAAACCAGGCTTTTTTTTTTTTTTTTTTTTTAAGTTCAAAGCATGTCTGAAGTAACTCACTCCAATTAAACTCATTCCCAGGGGCACGATTCAAAGCCTTATTCAAAAAACTTAATAAAGTACTAGCTCAAAGCCCCCTAGAAAAGCTTCCCCTCCCCTTGCCATGAGTGGGCTTGGGATCAGGCTCTATACCCTGAAGACTGCGGCTTCGCTAAAGCCAGTTCAGGGGTTTCTGTGGTTGCATGTTTCTGAATCCAGGCAGAACCACCAGCGACTGCTGCACTTTGCTGCCCCACAGCACCAGAAGCAGTGTGCTGCAACAGGCAAGAAGCAAGCTGAAGTTTCAGGCGTTACTGTATGCATCTCAGTGATTATAACCTTGATGAACAGCAGAATCATGTTCAAAATATCTTTGTGCCTGCTGTTCTCCACACACACATTCTCACAGGACACACACACACAATTGGAAAAATATCGTCTCCTTCAATACCAGCAGGTTAAGTGAATCTGCTCACTTTCACATCCTTTCTAAAAGCTGCAGCTGACAGGCTGCTGGATGTTGTCTGACAACTTAAAAAAAAAAAAAAAAAAAAGTGCTGAAAAACTCACCTTTGCTGACAGAAATCAGATGACTGGAGAAGAACATTTCTCTTGCCCGCACAGGCTCCCTCAGCTCATGCCATGTCCGTTACATGCGCTGAGCCCAGACTGAGACTTCTCTTTCCAAGCCAGATCCTTTCCAGATGTGAACAGCAGAATTACAGAGAGTAACAGGCAACCCTCTACCAGCGAGAGTTTCCTGCACTTTCCAGCAAAATCGGAGAGGAATTTTCCAAAGTCACCATATGGGAAAATGTGAGTAGGAAAGAGGAAGCAGCTATAGTCTGAATATAAAGACTTGCACAAAAAACAATATCCCATTGCTTTTTGTCAACACGCTTTGTGAGATCCACGAGAGATGCCAGAAGAAAGCATGCTGCAAATGACAGGAGAGAAGCAGAGGCTGTGCGCGCGTTGCAGGAGAGCGGAGCTGCACTAGCGCTTACTGGAGCTTTTAACTTTTGCTGCCTTCTCGACCAAGTCTGAATTCCATGCGAGAGTGTCCCCCCTTCCCCATGGGCCTGGTTCAGATTAGCAAGGAACAGATAGATCAGCAATTTTTCCTGCATCTCCCTCCCCTTTAACTCTCCCCTTGGTTTTCAATCTATCAGCTAATCTTAAAGAGTTCAGGGTTAGACAGTCTGTGAAACAACAAGTGTCTTAGAGGCAAAGTCTTCAAATTTGACCTAATATCCTATCTAAACAGTCTCTTTCACATCCTCTAAGCTCTGTATCACAGCACTAAACACACACAGAGTTATGGTTATGTTAAGACCAGAAATCCTGCATTTCCTATTTCTGTCTATGTTAAAAAAAAAAAAAAAAAGAGGAATTTGCTGTTCATAGCAGATTGTGCTCTAAGTGCAGCAATATTTCATGAAAGCAGCACATTTTTTTTTGCCGCTGACAGCAGCGTTATTTTTTAAATACAAAGCCACCTATTTTGCGAGTGCCCTGCAATGTGCCATACAATACCTCCACCAACTGCAGAGGATCTGTCCTCAGCAAGAACTCGCTGTATTCCAAAAAAGAGACACCAGCTCTTTCCTCCCAACTCCAGCTGAACTAAAGTCTAAAGCAATTAAGTTGTTTCCTCCCTCTCTTCTCCTATCAACTGGAACAGATCCCCCTCTGTGCCACGTGTAACTTTCAGAAGTCAGCGTGGGAAGTGTGTTTTCACTAAAACAAAAACAAAACAAAAAAACCCGCTGCCTATTTGTTAGATGATTCAGAGATGCAGGATGTATTCTGCACTCCCCGTTCTCCACACCTGCCTGTTACCCTTTCTCTGTTGTAACACCCTGAAGCAATACAGTAAAAGCAATGTTTTCAAGGGAATACAGTTTTCAAGTGAAAAGCAAAAAGTCTGTGTTGGGGAAGCACACATCTCACCCCAGGCTGCAGGCAGAGGAAAGGAAGAGAAGGGCGATTACCCTGCTCACTATTGATGCCAAAAGAGCCCAAGAATGAAAGTGAGAGAGCAGAATTCACCCTTTTTCAAAAGCATGTGTTTATTTGCATTTTGTTGTTGTTGTACTTAAACAATCATGTACCATGTAGAGGTAGTGAAGGACTTCACAAGAAGAGGGGCATTGTGCCTATTTTAGTGATGGGGAAACAGAGGCAAAGAGAAGTGTCATTGCCAACCCAAAATTATCCATCAGGGCAGAGCCAGGGTCAGAAACCAGGTAACTCATGGATGAAAGCAACACTTGCATCCTTATACTATGCTACAAATTACTTAAATAAGCTGTTTGTTTCTAAAGTATCATTTCTTCTACTTACCCTCTTACACGAGCATATTCCAAACTTACCATCTCTTACCTCCAGGCCCAGTCCTACATTCCTGACACCAGAACCCACATAACCTCCCAGGAAAACCCATCTTAAACATATTCTGACACACCACAAAGGCCTAAGGCAAGGACTAAGTTTACAGATTTGGGCAATCAGTATTTCCATTACTAGAGATTTTGGGTGGGTGCTTTTCGAGGAAAACATTTCCATCTAAATACACATAACCTACAATCTGTTGCAGGCAACATTTCCAGTTAAGGTCTTTGCATCCCACCGTGTTCCAAGCTGAGGAGATCAGAGAGCGAGCTTGGGTGTAAATTAAGTATCATATTCAGGTTCAAAAACAGATGCTGAAAATGCAGCTTAAGATTTTCATACAATTACTTCTTCAGATCGCCCAGATGGCACAGAAACAGGTCCTTGGACAAACCATTGCCAGGGTGCCACAGTAACAAACGGCAGCCACCACTGATCCCATGGCAGAGCACCCTGGGGTGCTCCTGCCAAGGCCCTGCTGCACAGGCTCCAGCAGAAAACAGTCCCAGCGGTGGCCAGGGACAGACATTGCTAACTTGAGCTTCCTTTTTCAAAGCCCTTCTCACTGACCTCAGCATGAGGACACGTCCAGGTCCGAGCTGCACCATATAATACATGTATTTCATAGCACAGGTTTGTAACTGAGCAAGCCGTATGAATCTCCTAAGGTTACACCAAGGATGCGCCCGCCTCCTGGAGCCCCTGTGCCCACGGAGCATCAGGGCAACACAAAGGTAGCATAAATCCACAAGAACCTGCTCAGCTCTCACTCACAACCATTGTCACTGCCCTAATGAGATTACAGGCTAAATTTAGATGCAGTACACTAAGCTTGGGTAACGCATGGCCCTGCAAGCAACAATGGGACAGAGGACAAAGGTATAAGCAGCTCTTTTGAAGCCTGATCGTATTTGGGGAGTTATTTGGAGAGCACGGTGGTTATGTGTCAGCTCGCTCATTATCAACATGGAAAGAGTGAGGCAAGAGGGATTCATGAGATTTAGGTTTATTTAAATTGCATTTTAAAACATAGCAAAATTTTTTTTCCCACCCTTTTATTTGCTTTAATTAAGACTCTACAGAAACACTTGCATTTCTGAAGGGTCCACTGCTATATGCTGATACTGTGCCTTTGACAGGAGAGAAAAAAAAAACCATTAAAATTCTCATAAGCAACTTGTATTCTTTTTTTTTTTTTTTTAAAAAAAAGAATAATCAAAACAGAAAGAGTAAAAAGCTTTTTGTCTCCAAGGCACGAAGGGAAGTATTTTTCAAATCTAAGTATGCACAACGGAGTCTGGCCACAAGCCTACTGGCATCTGTGTGTTGATCCGAACGAACCTTAAGATGTCTGTTCTCTCAGAAGACATGTACAGTTTAAAAAAATAATAATCCATGGCTGCTTTTAATCTACCTGAAATACAGAATACAAACACAGTATATTGTGTACTTGCCTTATCATCTGCTACACATGCCTTTTTAGACTGCTGTAGCTTTATTAGGCTATTTGTCTTCCTATATAACAGTAAATAACATTTCTCGCAGAATCCACCCAGGGCCTTATAAAGTCATCTGCTTTTAAGTAAGCGAAGATTTTTTCTTAAAGATATGCACAAAACAGCTTGCACTGTCACTCCAAGAAATTATGCTGCTGTTTATTCAAGCAATAAAGGATCTGGTTCCAAACAGAGGGCTTTTTTTTTTCCACCCCAACATTTGTCCTCCACATGTGGTTTTCTTCCACAAGTGTTGATTTTTCGTAGTTAAGAGATTTTTTCCTGCCTTTTAGCCACCAAGCTAATTGCATTCTTTTTCTCCTCTGCTTAAAGAGAGCTGACATTCAGCTCAGCAAATATAGCTCCTGTTCTAGGGAGATAACAGTTGAACTGACCTCATATGAATTGGGCATATGGAAAACAGACGTTCAGATCCAACCTTGTGATTTATATGGATTTTTTTTGTTGTTTTAATTGTAGCAGAGAAGACACATGATCAAGTCCCTTTGCCCCATCTTCCTGCAACCTGAAATGACCTTTATATCTTCCAAAAGAGCAGCCGCTTAACCCAGCCGCCACAGACGATGCTCAGTTGCTCACAGCATCCTCGTTCAAACAAACTAGTCTCTCTCTGCTACTTATCCAAAGAGAACCCACATGAGAAAACCCCAAAGAGAACCCCAAAGAGAACCTCTTTGGAGGAGGACTTGCTTTGCACAAGCAAGGCAACAGTCACGTGCCAAACTCCCTGTTCTTCTATCACTTGCACAATTACGAACACCTGCACGAGGAGGCACTCTGTGTCACACACTCCCACGAGGCCGCTCAAGAGGCAAGGGCAGCCCTCTCCAATGATGGATCCCTGCAGGTACATTTTTCCTCCTTACACTGCCTTATGTGCCCACAGATACACCCTCATTCATCCACAAGGAGCTCTCTTGTGAATATCCCAAATTCAGAGTTTCATAACAAATTTATCTTGTTGTCCTGAAGAGGTCGGGAACTCGTTTCTTCAAAATAGCATGGTTTTCTTAAGGAAAGGACCCATTTTTGGCTATCTGTTTTGTTCCCGATGAGACAAATTCATCATTTGAAAAACAACAGTCACTTCTAAAAACGTATACGCTATGAAGTATGTGGTATGTATGTGGTGTAAGGCTTATGTACGCAATTGTACCCATTTCTGACTAGGCAAAGGATCAGGACAAATACAAAACTCAGATTTTAAAAATAAAATCTGTGCTCCAAAGCCAAGGCATTTACCGACATTCCTGCAACCCAGATCTGCTGAGCTGGGTATTGCTCTCCTCACTGGTCCAGACTCAGATCCATCTATTCAATCCTCTTACAGCAATATATTCCAGTCTTTTCTCCTCTACCTTGAAAATTCTTATCTAAAAGACTTGCGTGATTTTTAAGTGAGTACATAAAGATAAGACTACATCTGCCAACTTGACAGCATCTCTAGCTGACAATTAACACATTAATCACAGTTGAAAAAATATTAATGGCTTTCTTCAAAAGGTAGCAAAGGGAGTTCATCGTGCCCTTATTTGTGCACAAAAACACAGACCCCTGAGCTTTACCTTTGGAAGCCGAGAACTCCTCTCATGCAAACTCCTCAAGTTCTGCTTCCCCTCCCACTCCATATTCCTGCCACCCTCCCTTGACGTGGCCTTAGCTCTCACTAAAACTTGTACACTTTTTTCCTTTAAGGTTAAGTTTCTGTCTATATAGCCCCATAAACTGGCTCTCCACAGCATCAGGACATCAGGAGATTGATGACTTTGACCAGCTTAAATAGATGAAAGAGTTGCTGAGGATCATAAATAACAGACAATATTGAAAATATAAAAGGTAACTTAGAACAACGTGTAAAATAGTATTTATCTATGCTACTCGCTTTAATATTCTGCTCGTTGAAGTAATTTCTTAAATAGTTGAGAAAGCTGTTTTAATTAAGCATTGACCAAACCGTTTTAATTAAGCAGTGACCAAACATCTATGAACTCTGTTCAAAATTCTTGGAACGGGTAGGTCAGTATCTTGCATTACAGAAACATACTCAACACCTCTGGCATTATCACAGATTTCAAAGGACAGAGGACTTGCTGATGAAAGGGTATATAAGCAATGCCTAGTCCTGTATGCAGGAGCAAATTATTTTCAGTACCAAATTACTATTGCAATTCTGTAATTCACTTTTCTTTAACTTACCAACAAGATGGCTTGAATTTAAGAAAAGGAGTAGATACATTAGCAAATGTTATTTTCTGATGAGTTACTTCTATTTGAGAGGTATGTGAGAGCCCTTAGTGATAACAGATATAAAATAATCACCTCAATTCATGAATTTGCAGCCTACATTTACAAATCCAAGGAAAAGAGACACACAGAACAGGAAAAGTATATTTAATTATCTATTAAACATCCAATTGGAATATATTTTTCCAAAGCAGAAGTTAAAAGTTTTTACATTTCTGATAGGAATTTCATAATGATAAACTCCAGAACTTCTCAGGAGAAAACAGGTAAGTGTTGGTAGGTAAGTAGTCTCCCCTTCCTGCTCTCCTAGAGAGCCTCATTCTTCTTCAAGGTAAAGTATTATTAAATCCTGTCTATCTCAAAGCAGTGTTCTAGTTCCAGCGTAACTTCTGGATGCTTTATTTTTTTTTTTTTAATTCCAAAGTGGTAATAAGAAAAGTATTTTATAGCAAATTCCATAGACCCCATTTAAAAAAAAAATGTTGTCAGTGATCCCATTTATAAGACCATTTTAATTTAAGCAGCCATAAATTTGTTAGAATGAATGTCTAAAGCCATGACCTGCTATTACAGATTTAAAAAAAAATGCAACCATTTAATTCTTATGTCAAACTACTTATAACCTTCCCCACTGTCTTGCTAATTAAACGGAAAAACAGTAAGCAGCCTCAATCATCTTTTGTAAGTTTTATAAAAATCATATTGGTTAAAACAGAAATTTTGTTTACATACTACCCACCATAATCTCTTGTAAGAGTTAATGCCTTAAGCTTAGCCTAAAAGTCTGCCATAAATTGATGGAATTTTGTAAGAGTACTAAGGTCTCTTAACCACAAGATTTAAGTGAGACAGGTCCAATTAAGTTCAACCTGTGCCAAATTATTGCCAACATCTACTTTCATTCTATTTTTTTTTTTTGTCCAAAATAGCAAGAATTGACTGTTTAGTCTAATGATCTCAAAGTTTAGCTTTGCCTGGCTGAAGTTGTAGATTCTGAAGCTTCATTGCCATGCCCATGTTCCCAGAAACCTTCAACTTGCCTTGAAAGAAAGCCTAAAAAGAAAAAAGATTGTGTGAAATGCAATACAACACATTTCCCGGGATGCACAGCACTCCCAAAACTTATGGTTGGAGGAGAACCAAAATATTTTATTTCGCCATGCTATTTTCAACTCTCAATATTTTAAGACAGATAGATATTCTAATTTTATTACACTACATCACTTCCACAAAACTTACAGGCACACTCAAGCAAGAAAACTTGGAAAAAGGGGAAAAAAAAAATCCCAAACTCTTCCACACGCTAATGGACACATTGGTCTCAGCTTGCTCTCTAATTAAATTCCAATAGTTCCTAGCAAAAACCCTTGCATGAATCAACAAACGTATTTTCTGACACTGAAGGTAGAACAGTAACTTTAGAAAGCTGTACATTTACACTCAGTGTATTTGTGACAACTCAACAAAATACTTTCGGTATCACTTTTCTTGCCTCACCGTAATGATATATTTATATATAAAGCAGAGCAGAATACCCTATGTTTCAGTGATGACAGTCCATAAAACAAAAGTTCACTACTTCAGTCATCAATTTTAAAGTGGAAGAGAATTAGGGGAGATAACAGATGCTAAAACTGATTTCTAAAACTTCTTGCTCTCCTCCTTGACCCATAACCTCTAAGAAACTCCTATTATCATTTAATCTTTGCAATACTTACTGTCTGAGGATTCATTTTGCCAGTCATCAGAGCTAATAAATCAGCATCAGCCATTGTAATTGTACAATCAGCCTTCTTATCTGTAAGACAGAGTTGACTGTAAAGATTCAAACACTAATAACAGCTGCAAATCCCTAAACAATCTCCTGATACTACAGGTTATTGCAATGGTATCTAAATAAGGCTCAAAATAGGGCCCATTGTAAAGTACCAGCCAAAGGTTCTCCAATAACCAAATCTATGCCACCTCGTAGCACAGACCAGGCCAACACTGAAGACAGACAGACCTTTCTGAAAGGTGCTAAGGAAAATAATTAGCTTAAAAAAAACAAAACCAAAACAACAAAAAACACAACAACAACAAAAAAAACCTCCTTATAAATAGATAGAATGCTAATTGAAAATGTTCACAACTATCTTAACCTTTGTTAAGCTTAAATTTTCTAACATTAACTCAGGATAAATGTGTTCTCTCCTGTGACCCTTCCTGATACTATATTTATCACTGAAATTTCAGGCATTTTCCTGTCCTTTATTTCTACTGAAAAAAATGTGTGTGACCTGAAAGTTCTCATCATATTAATCCAAAAAATTTTTTTTGATGTCCTTTACCAGAAATGAGCTGAAAAGGAATTTTAGTAAGTTCTCTTATATATATATATATATATACACACACACAAAAGGCTAAAAACTGCACACACCTTCTCCCACACTCATTTTATTAATAACTTAAATTTGTGATATAAGGTTGCCCACACAACAAAACACAGTATTTTTCTTTCTATAATACTTCAGATCAATTAATTCCAAATCATATCCCCTGTAGTGTTCTCAATAGAAAACTTTATGATGCAGGTTCATAGAAATAATGAGACCCTGAGGCAAGAGCTGTTGTCGGTTTTCTGCTAATGTTAATGGGATGCATTACTTCAGATACTGGACGGGATATACCTTCATGATAACGATTCAAATCCTTTCCTTCTAAAATACTGGGGAGGGTTCCCTACCACTACCCTGCCTTTTTTTTAAAAATGCAACTTGACCTCCATGTCAGCTAGTACAAATCAGTCAGTCTCACTGCATAAGTAACTGCAAAGGAGAAGTAACTGGTTAGATGCACCAGCTCCCAGGGTCTCCAATAAGCAGCCAAAGGAAGAGCTACAAACTACTGCCATCATTTCTTTGGTTTCTGGTTCCTGCAGGAGTCATGGGACACTATTAGGCAATATCTGACCACAGCCTCCAAGAAAATATGCAAATATCTAGACAGACTTCAGAACAGAATATGTTTAAATATTTCTTCTAAACCTCATGGATCAAAACTGCCGGTAACAAGAAAGGCTTAAAATAAGGTAGTTCTACCCCTCTTTTGCTCAAGGTCACCACAGGGTGAACAGAATCAAGAGTCTTTTCATTCACTTTATGTGTTTCTTGCAATGACATAATAAAATAGCACTGACCTGAATTAACATCCACAGACCCTTTTCCATTTTTCACATCTACTATCCATGTTGCTTCTTTTCCACCAGGACCATCTTTTATTTTGAAGGCAAACACACCTCCAATTTTCTTTACAAATTGCTCTCCTTCCTGTAATGACCAAGCAATATGAAAATTATTCATCTCTTTCAAAATATTTTAAAATAGCTTGAATTAAAACAGAAGGCAATACAACACCTTTACCACTTCTATTAATAGAAAGATACCTATTTCCCTGTAGCAAGCTTCATTTAAATAATCTCCCCAAAAATCTATTGCTATGTCTCTACTAAACCTATAAGTAAGAGAATTACATCTGGCTCAACAGTCTTACTGTAAGTCTGACAAAATGTACTTTCTCCTTTTATCACAGTAACAAAGCAAGCAGCAACATAAAGTACAAAATTCCTGGTGTTAACTAGGAAGCTTCTCACAGGCACTGTAGGCTTCCCTTTACTGTACATAGACAGGGACTGTCTGAAGAGCCACAAAAAACACAGCATAAAATTTGTGACACAGTGAAACTGAAAGCTGTAAAGTCTGTCTAAAAGAGATGTACTGACAAAGGGATTGATGATACAATATTCCCTTCAGGTTTGGCATATATTCTGGCATAAATTAAAATCCCCCATTATAGGTAAAGCAAATACCTCTTGGAGCTTCTTTTCAATCTCCTTGAAGACCAGATGTGACTTGAATCCATCAACAGCTGCGCTGAGAGGCACAGCCACAACACGGGAGTCGCTGGAATGATAATGCCATTTATTTTATTTTGATCGTGTTCCCAACACAATATCTTCAGATGATCTTGAATAGGCCTAACCTCAGTGAGAAGGGCCCAACTCAAACACTCTAACAGCATTTCAAGTATCTAGGTGTTTTTGCGTATGTGGACAGGAAACAAATTTTAAAGTGAGGGTAAACCATTAATCTTAGTGCCAGAAGTTTAGTTCTCCTATTTCCAGAAATGGTCCCAGTTTCCACCATCCTGCTGAACAGCTTCAAAATAGCTGCTAGCCTCTACAGTACAGGAATGTTTATTCTGCCATTTCAGGAACTATCTACTCTAACTAGAAGACTTTCTTTTTTTCAAAAGAGCATAGCAATATTTTTAGATACACTTTGAAGTCTCATATGAAATACAAACTGATATTTGAATCTATGTGCTAGTTGATTAAAACATTTTAAATTTACTTTATTTTGCTGAGTATATTTTCATGACCAACTGGCTACACTGGAAGTGAGTGATTTTGGTTTTGCATATATGAAAAGAGCTTCAGCCTTACAGAGAATCATGGACAAGTTACTTTCCACTTTCCTACCAAGAGGTCTCCTTTGGTCCAGTTGTGTCTGAGAGTTTTTGTCACCTGGCATTTTCCTCCTTTTTCTTGTATGTCTCCTCAACAACTTGCCATCAAACCTAATAGTGAGTTTTCCTGCACCAGCTCTTACAAGGCATCAGTCATTCACAGCAGAGCAGTCTTGCTCCCCTTTTCCCCAACAATTCACGTGGGGCTGCCAACAGTCACAAGAGAAATGGGACACGATCCCAGACTTTCTGGAGAAGTACTCCACCCTGTGTGGCCTCACATTAGCCAGAAGGAAGAGAGCACACAGAGATGTCCAAAGGAGAGGCTGCAGGAAAGACTGGTTTATAATTACTACCATCTCTTGGCAGCACTGTTCAAAACTGCCACTGGGTGCGACGCTGCTGAAGTGACAGGATCACTTCAGAACTGTTACCAGAACTGCTTGGTGTCCTGGTGGCAGCAAAGCATCCCTGCCGATTTTTGCTGGGGTAGCAGTAGTAGATACTGTGTCATATGAAAATGATGTACCAGCTTTGCCAGGAAACAAAGGGTGTACTGACAAGATGTAAAATTGTAGATGCATAAGCTGTCAACAAAAAGCACAGCTATTGTTAAAAACAATCCCAAATCAATCAAGTTCTGTAGCCATTTACCTTGATCAACATTTATGGCAACTATTACTGGAGCTATTATTTACAAGCTATATCTGAACCTATAGTGATACAATGTGGACCTAAATGAAAAAAAAAAAATATATATATATCTTACGAAACATTTTCATAAATGTGAAATGTCACCACCTTTCCCCCAGTTACACAATGTGCAAATCATTCAATTGCATCAGCTGGGTCTTGAACTGATTAGCCAAATTGTTTCGTTCCAAAGCCTGATATACATTAGCACAGTTCCCTGTGACAGGTATCTTCTATGTACAAGGCCTTTGAGAGTAATTTGTGGGTTTTTTTTGTTTTTTTTTTTTAAAGCCTCTTATATGACAAAATGGGTTCTACAAAGATTTCTGTGCTTTGAGATGCAACTGAGATAGAATTTTTTAAAATTCTTAATAGCAATGAAGGTCAAGTCAGCTTTAGTACATTAGGATTAATGTCTTCAGAAGATGCATTACCTATAAGCGTAACTTTTCCTTTTTCTTACAGAAAGGAAGGCTCTATTTTTAGTACTTGCAACATTAATGCTAACATGTAACAACGTATTCCCCAGTCTATAACATTAAAAGACTCTTAAAAAAAAGAGCTCAAAGGAATGGAATAAAATATTACGTTTGTTCACTGCCAAGTTTTGGATGCATATGAAGAGAATTCATGAAAACAGAGGATTTGCCTCTGCCACACATATCCTGCCAAATAGCTGAACCTCTGCTCAGATTGACGCAGGCTGTGGAAGAGATTGGATTATAAATTCTGACACTCTACTACAAAAAGTTATTGGGTAGCCCCTCTAAGTTAAACTGCTGCTCTCATTATCTCTTCTACAGAGTCCTCCCGGCAACTGAATGAGTTTAGCTAAAATATACCTTAGCAATAGGGGCTGGGGAGGAATATTTATTCCTGGAAGTTTACCACATGATAATTTTAACATCAACATGTTTTAAAGGAAATATAAACTATTGGCATTGAGCTTTAAAAATAAAAACAAACAACACAAGGAGTAACTCAATCTTTGTAAACAAGGTTGAAAGTAGAAACAAAGGAGAGGATATACTACTCCTGACACTGAGTACTGGTGTATTTAGAAGATTCAGTGTTTTCTTCCAATTTCTGTGCATCCTAGCATAGAATTAGCGCAGACTACATAATGACTTCACAGTAGTGTTTTCCTGTATCATTCTGAAGTGTACTACAACTGCAAAGGTAAATTGTCTAGCCTGGATTACATGAGTTACATGTCTGAATTCTAACAAGCACCTAGAATCATATTTTATATATATACCTGTGTGTGTGTGTGTATATGTGTATATATATATATATATAAATGAACATATATCTAAGTTGGAAACAATTTCTTCACAAAAATAGAAACAGTTTTAGCAGCAAGATAGTGGGTATGTATATTCCCACAAAAAGTTTTTCTTTTTTTCTTTTTTTTTAAATACAGGATCCTGCAAAAAAAATCCCCCTTCACAACATCTGTTCTGTTTTGGGGGACTGTCCTTTGTTTAGGAGACAGGAAATTACTCAAGTCAAAAGCTGGATTTTTTGTTCTTCTCAAAAGCTTACAAACAACTTACAGCGAGAGTTTCTAGAAATAAGACATGGCGTAAGTTACAGTGTCCCTGTATAGGCCTGTGGTGATGTAGATTCTCAACAGCTCCAACTGCTGAGCAAGTTTTAGTTTTCAGCGCGATTTCTTTCTTGCATAGAGGAGAAAAAAAACAAGCTAAAAAAAGGTTGTATAAATATTTTATAACCAAAATCACGTGACAATACTCTGTCCCTGCATCACCATCAGTGATGTATAACATGATTAAGCTGCTCTTGGTAAACACAAGTACACAATACGTTTTGCAACATATAGATTTTAGAATTACTACACTTTTACTTAGCAATATGCTGTCTTCAAGGAAGTCGGTGGCAAAACCTCAAACAAGAACTCCAATCAATAATGCTGACTTCTAAATTGTAATATTGTCCTCCTGTTTAAGTGGAGGATTTCTACAACTCAAAGGAATCGGTCTTGCACAAACATAGGCAAAACACAGATTTACCCCATGGGTTTACTCCACATTTCAGTTCTGGAGCATCCTCCCACTCACCCACCCGGAAAAGCTCCAATATTAGTCCGAAGGCCAGTGTTGCTTCCTGAGTAAATTAGAGTATCTGCCCTCACTAGTTTTAACTCCCATGGGCTGTTTGGAAGTGCACGGATGTCGTGGTGCTTCCACGGTCCTTCAGGGCACCCTGGCGAGTCGCAGACCCTTCGCTTTGCCCCCCCATCCCGGGGACCTTAGCGACCAGCGCCAACCCCGCGCCCCCTCTCTTCCTCCTCATGGCGCCATTTTCCGCACGGAAGCCGGCAGGCCGGGGGCAGGCCGGGGGCAGGCCGGCTCCGGAGGGTGCCGCGGGCCGCTCACCTGCGGGCCGCGGGGAAGCCCATGCCGTAGAGCGTCACGACGACGGCGCCGCCGAGGCCCAGGTTGTGCTGCAGCGCCACCTTCGCCCCCGCCACCTGCCGCCGCCCGGCCAGCCCGCGCAGCTGCCAGCAGAGCTCCGCGCACTGCGCCAGGCCTGCGAATCGAGCGCCGAGAGGGAGAGCCGTGAGGGAGGGAGCTGCGAACGCCGCGCGAAGGCGTGAAAAAACCCTAAAGGTTTTTGAAGAAACTGCGTGTGTGGCCGCCTCTCTGCCGAGGTGCCACCGCGCTGCCCTGCATAAATCTGAGAGGAGAAAACTGAATCCAACGTGTTTTAAGTCTCTTAAATCTCGCCTAACTAACAACGCGGCCATGAGTTCTCCTGAAAAACTTGGAGATTAAATTATTATTTCATCTGTTATTGCAAATCACAGAATCACAGAATGCTTAAGGTTGGAAGGGACCTCTAGAGATCATCCAGTCCAACCCCCCTGCACACGCAGGGTCACCTACAGCAGGTGGCTCAGGGCTGCGTCCAGGCGGGTTGGGAAGATCTCCAGAGAAGGAGACTCCACAGCCTCCCTGGGCAGCCTCTGCCAGGGCTCTGTCACCCTCACTGGCAAGAAATTTTTCCACATTAATGAGAAGTTGCACTGCTTGAATAGTGACTAAAAAATGTTACAGTGTTTTGCCAATCTTTTAAAAATAATAAAAGGAAAAGCAGCATCTTGAAATTAAACTAATGCTAAGGATCAAATTCACACTCCAAGTATTTTGGTTTGACCAACCCTACCAGCCTGCCCTAACTCCTGCATTATCCAGAAAAGAGAATCAATTTCAGAGCTTCCTTCTCAGAGCTTCCATCTATATTACAAATTATAGAATCCAAACCTTCATTTGTTTCATAAAGACAACTGTACAGTCCTGTTAACATAATTGCAGAAAAAGTAGAAAGCACCTGCTCAAGGAGTGCATTTCATATCCCAATTGGCCTTGCTAAATTAAATAAAATACTCTTGCATTACCTGTAGCACCAAGTGGATGCCCCTTTGAGATCAAGCCACCACTGGGATTAATAACCCATTTTCCTCCATAAGTATTGTCTCCTCTGTCAATCAGGTCACACGCTCTTCCTATAAAACAGTATTTACAAAAAAAAAAAAAGTGTCAATTATTAAAAAAAAGAATTTTCAGTTCGGTCACTAACCAAAGATACTGCATATATTTCAGATCAGTCAAAACTCAAGAAATGCCAGAACACAGATTTTAGAAAGAGCAAATTGAAATTGGCCAAGTACATAAATGAGACTTGCTTAAACTCCTTGAGAAAGTGTAATATGGAGAAAAGAAGTAAAATGACTAGTGTTTTATATATATTTTTAATCAACTGGTTTACTGATCTATAGTATTATGATTCAGTCAATTCTGCTGTTCATTATTTCATTAATTATGAAACAATGAAAAATATAGTTTTAACAGAGGTTAGTCATAATTATGACTATTCTTAACATATCTTTGAAATCTCCAATAAATGTTACTTGCAAGAATAGTATCAACATACTGCAGAGCTAATACTTGAAGAGATTCTTCTAGACATCATCAGGATTCATAGAACACATTAAGTAAATATTAATTTGCAAAGGTGAGCAAAATCCCTCGTGTTTGGATTAAATCACTTTCTACCAAAAATCCCTCTAAGTCTCAAAGAAACACGATATAATTGTTCCTTTTACATAGTAATTAATTAGGCTATAGCACAGGTCTGGCAGGACTTTCTTAGGCTATGTCCCACAATACTAAAGACAAATACCTCATATAAAAACCTTGGGCAAATTTAAAGGGGCCAATGATCCTACTGCAATGCTATCTTGGAAGGTCTCCTGTAGGTAATTTGATTTCACAGGTTTTTGTGGGGAGGCGAAAAAAAAAAGTTTAGTCATAACATACCTGGTTAGTCTTGCACACCTAAATCCACAGTGTATTTTATGCAATTCCACTAGTCCCTACATACAATTAATTTGTCCTTCAAGAAAAGTTTCACCCTCTACTGACATCAAATATCTATTTGTCAAATAGGAGTATCACTAGAACTCTACTGTATCTTCAATGAAAGGAACCAAGCTACAATTCTACTACATGCGCATACTTGAATCAGGGCAGACATTTTTCTTTAAATACCATAAAAACATAGCAAAGAAGACAGTAAAGAGCAAGCATTCAGTGAAGACAAATACTGCAACAGACAAGCACAAAAAGTTTTCCTGCAGGTTCATAAACTTCTTGGCTTAGGTGTGGATGCTCAAAACTAATACAATACACCAGCTAGTTATAAAAGTATGGCATTTTCTCATAATTACTTAAGAATATATTAAAGAAAGTCAGTGACATGATGATTACACAAGGCAAGGAATGTGTAGAGTCTGAACACAGTAAATAATGAAGCAGTAGTGCAACGGATTATTTACTTGAGATCAAGAAAACACTTCCAAAGGAAAAAAAAAATCTGGTCTGTTTAATGATTTGACTTACATCTCTAAAACTAAATTTTACTATCATTTAGCCTGTTCGAAATGTACTTCATTACACTAATTTAGACTCGCTGTACTTTTTTTTTTTACAGTTAACTTTACAAGCATGTACACAGTTATACAGTTATTTCAAGATTTAAAAAAAGAAAAAAAAGATGAAATCAAAATTAGAGAAGTTGGTTAGGCCCTCTAAAGGTGATATCAGAAAAACGGCTTAATAATGATGAGGAAGAAGAGTCTTTAATTTCCTTCCTCTATTTGCTTATAAAGGCCCTTTCTGCACATACTGACCACATGATCTTGTGCGATTGTCCAATACTACCTAAGTGTAGAAGGCAAATAAATGGTTTACATTGTTAGGTCTACAGTCCCTACATCAGTTCCACAGTTTGCGAGACTTATATTTATGTTACTGCAGTGGTAACCTGCATTTTCCTTTTTTATGAGGTTTGCTAATAAGGTTTGCAAATATAGAAAACCTTTCAGAGAACTCAGAAAAGTTTTAATTACATATATAGATAAGATTTTTTTTTTTCTGTTTTACAACTTCAATAAAACAAAGATCTTCACTGATGCTATTACCTTCAGGACAGAGTCCCAGGGCTTCATAGGTAAGCAACTCATTAACTGAGAAACAATCATGGAGTTCAATCACATCAACATCTTCAGGCTTTAAGCCTGCTTTTTCAAAGCATTTTTCAGCAGCTCTTTTAGT
The DNA here is from genome assembly GCA_013398735.1 of Nothocercus julius. Lineage (NCBI taxonomy): Eukaryota > Metazoa > Chordata > Aves > Tinamiformes > Tinamidae > Nothocercus > Nothocercus julius. The sequence continues at coordinate 2,260,690 of VZSV01000043.1, forward strand.
CATATCATAGCCAACCTGTAGCAAGACAAAATCCTAAGTTAAAATATCATGAAAAAACGTAATTAGTGATTTCATTTCTATTCCTAATTTTTAATGTACTTTCTATATATCCTGTAAGTGGCAATAACCTGCAGGAGGTAGCATTTCAATTTAACGTACCTTATAACACAGCCTTTAATTTTTACACAATAAGAGTTGTGTAGAAAGAAATAATGAACTAAATCTCACTGTTGGTACATGGAACCTTTCTGAGGTCATTTCCTCTATTTTTTTCCAATCTTGCTGGCAAGCCAAATTGCTTCTTTGCATGACTCAGACAAACAACCTTGAAACAGACCTCAAACTCTGCCTCAACTTTCTTGCTGCCTTTGTTAGCTAGAATTTCATTGGTGACCTAAACAGAACATGACAGAATCAATCTAGTATCCTGTTTTACGGAACCAATCTAGTATCCTGTTACTACTCATGACCATAACTGACAGATTATTTCAGTTTCAATACTACATGGACATAAATAAAATCATTTTAAAGTTCTGTTACTCTTATAATAAAACAGAGAAATTTAAGAAATGGGTTCACATCACACAAATTACATTTCTTGTTCAAGCAGTAAAAAATGATATTTAAAAGGCAGCATTTATATAATTTTTTAATTAACAAAATTAGTGTTATCCCACCACTGTATTGTATGTCCTTATTTTGATGTTCATAAACTGTATTTATTTGTGTACTTACTGACATGAAAATGCCTACAGCATCACTAGGCTTGACAAGTATTAAAAAACAAACAAAACAAACAATAAAAAAAGACACATCGTAACTCTCCGAAACCTCACACCCTGAAGAATCATCAACTGTAAACTTACCAACTTAATACAACTGTTCTCTTCAAATGTGCTTGGATAATCAGTAGTCATAACCTGGGCTAGAATTTCCACAGCTTTTGACTGCAATTCATACTTTTTCACAAACTCTTCACTAGCCAAAATTGCAGCTGCAGCACCATTTGATGTAGGACTGATTAGAAAAAAAAAAATAGTTATTTCCTCATTCTGTGTTATTAATGCTGATTTCCCACAGAATTACAACACCAAAAAAGAAAAGAAAAAAAAAAATCCCCACAAATCTCTCTGAAACAAAATTCCCCCAGTGTCCTCTGGACTCTTTTAGCTTTTAAAGTTGCCCATTTCAGTAATATTTATAGTAGACTTTTGAACAATATGACATTTCAAAATAAATGCTTCATTAAGGTTTTTCTATTAAACTCTTTCTATTTTCTATTGTTAACAACTAAATAGATGGCATTTGGTAAAGACAGAGATGCATAATTTATTTATGAGAAGCTGTACTTAAAACAATCTGTAACTTAATTTAGAAGCAAACAGACTTTTACTTAAATAGATGTATGTCACAATTGTTTTAATTTTAAGATTTATCTTTCACAAGGCTAAGTTGTTTTTCTTACCAACACTGTAGGACAGTTAAGAAATCAAAAATTTTGCGAGAATGCAGAACTTCATCTAATGTATACTCCTTTTGGAACTGGGAATACCTAAGAGGAACACAAACATCTCGGTTTTAGTACCGTCCTCAGCAGTATCATAGAAGGATCACACTCCCAGGCAATGATATAGTTTTTCCTCACTCAGTACAAAGTCACTGAATCAGAATTTATCCTGGATTTTTATCTATACACACACACAAACACACACTTGTATTATATATGTTTTTTTCATCCCTTAATAAATACATTCTGAAAAGTTCTTTTTTTTTTCTTTAAATAATTTTCATTTTTATGGAAACTTAATAACAGCTTTTTACGTTCAATATGGAGGTACAATACTGTACTCACGGATTATTAGTTGAATGGCTATGATTCTTCCATGCAATTTTTGCAAAGTATTCTGGGTCTGTCCCTAGATTGAAAAAGTAAACTAGAGTTATTCAAAACAGTATTAACATAGCTATTTAAAGACTGTAATAGCCAAGAATCTGGCCTTTACAAAGCAACTTTAGAAGAGATTCGCTTTATCAAAGCTTTGTTCAGAACTCAACCACGGTCTGCAAATTGGACGGAGATACAATTTAGATAGCGACTCCTACAATTGGTTCATTTCTAGCTAACAGAACTTCCTACTTGAATGTTTAACTCTTACTAGCATAAACTTGGAGAAAAGAAAAACATTCTGAAGTCTTTCTTACTCCTGTAATTTGAACATTCATTTTCCTATCTACTATAAAGCAGCTGCACTTAAATATTGCCTTCAATTTTCTTCCATATACTCATCTAAAACTAAGTCAGAAAGAGCAGTAGCATTAGCCTAGTTGCATACATTGAATCAATTAAACACAAAAGCTGTTGTCAAACAATTAAGTCACAAGCCTAGCTACCCATCCTAAGGCAAAAGGAAAACACATGGGTTAAGCTATCTTGCAAAACAAACTTTACAGGAGCGCGTGCGCACACACACACACACACACACACACACACGATACCATTAGACAGATTAGCATCACAGCCTTATTTTTTTTTCTCCCTGTTGGTTTTCTCTGCCTCCACTCCATTAACTATTCTGCAGGTAACTCTTTATCCCAATATAGTCCCCTAAGTGCTAGCTGTAGATGTTGCAGCTGTAGTATTTAGGTAGCAAAAAGGACAGTGGATGCTATTTATTTTTAAAAACAAAATCATAACTTTGTAAAATTGCTTCATTAGAAGAAGACAACGACAAAATATATTTTGACAATACCATACTTCTCCATATGTTCTTTTCCAGCCCTTGCAAACATTTGAGGTGCTACTGGAACATTGACTAAACCATATTTATTTAGCATCAGTTCCACATGTTTGTCGATTGGATTAGTTCTGTCTGAAAACTAAGAAGAAAAACAAGTTATAAAGCAAATCATAATCTCCTTCCTTTTAAACAATAACCCTATACAAATGCGATGGATTTAAAGTAAAATAGAGGTTTTCTGATTTTCTTTTAAACAATTCCACTGGACAGGATGTGCACTTCAGTAATGTTTTGAAGCATTTATATCATCCCAACTAAAAGAAAAGATAAATAAAACATTTAGTATTATCATCACTGCAATTATTTGTGATAAGAAATCTGTAAGATTTCTTACAGATTTCTACAGATCTGTAAGATCTGTAATAAGATCATCTGTATATGATCCTTATCACAGCCACTATTTTCAGAAGATGACATCATGAATTTTTTCCACCTTGGCTTAAAATCCTAGAATTTCATATAATTCCAAGTTAAAAATAATGCTGTATGAACTTTCTATCTTCAATGCAGCTGACATGAAATACTGTAAAACAAGGACAACTTTTAGCTATTTCTATCAATTGTTAAATTTATGATTCCTCACCCAAACCTATGCATCTATCATTAAATTTGGAATTACATACTTAAATAATATGGATTGCCATAAGGCAAACAAAGAAACAAAAACACAAACACAAAAAAGAATTGTGCAGCTCTCTGGTAAAAACACATGGAAGACAAAAAGAAATGCTTATGGAAGCCCTTAAGTTTTCAGGAAAGTATACTAAACAGCCAATTGAGTAAGGATCAATCCAGTAGCCAAAAGACACTTTTTTTTCTTCGATTTGCTACATCTTTTTGAGAAAGAGACTTCAACTACTCAATGTCTCAGTATTCTATATTGAAGATTTTTTCATTCTTCCATATTAACTCTGGCATTGACACATTCTTAGCAAGTCCTAAAAGTATGACAGACTATTTAAAAATATTTTTAAATATTCTATACAAAATTTGCAAATCATAGCTGGAATCAGAATGAGAAAACAAATTAGAAGTTTCCTTGAATCAAAACACAGCAAAATCCTACAAAAAAGAAAAATTAATATTTATGAAAAGATGTTTCAGAGAAAGAAGTATATTCCATCTGCAAATACAATGAAGTGTACAAATTCTAGACACTTACTTTTGAAACAATGGACCCCCTTTCCATCTTCTCAAAGCCAAGTGCAAGAACACAATCTGCCAAACCTTGAAATAAAATTTGTGGTTATTTGAATCACAATTTAATTATCACTGACATTATGTACCATTAAATATTTTATTACAAGAAATATACACAAACACCTGCCAGCTACTTTTCCACCCTTCTTAATTTTTGAAAGCGAGTCAAATTGGGAGGGGAATGGTACTAAAGAAAAAATCCTTATATTAAATACTGAGAGATCACTAGAGAGTTTGATTTTTTATAATTCTCTATAGTTTAACTTCAAATATTTTCTATAACGAAGCACTCACGTCTCAGCCACAAATACTACAGTAAGCATACAGAAGCATATACAATTTACTATGAATAGTTTTCATTACAGAAACATCAGCAGTTGATTGTAGGAAACTGTCAAAATCTATCAAGGAACTACAGAAATAGAAGGAAACTCTCAGCTATCCAACCAAAGCAGTGTCTGTCACAAAATGTTCTTCTCCCCATCAAAAATCAATTAGGTAAAACCTCATTCCATACAGCTCTGAATAACCTCTTCAGTAGAATAAGGCAGAAAACACAGTTCTACCTTTTGAAGATAGGATTTTTAAAAATCAGGGTATCCTTTTACACAGACGCTGCTAGTCCCATTCGTCATCAAGTTACAGTTTCAGAAATAAAGAATACTTATTGATCAATTCCAGAGCAAAATAACTCACCTCCTTCTACCAGCTGCCTAGCCATGAATAAAGCAGTAGATCCAGTAGCACAGTTGTTGTTAACATTAATGATAGGAATGCCAGTTAAACCCAAACTGTGGTAGATGGCTCGTTGTCCGCAGGTCGATTCACCTTCACAGAGATATAACATTAAAATAGGGTACATATCAAGCTTCACTAGCAAAAAGATATTCCACCATGTGCATGCAATACTACAGGTTAAATTGTAAACTTGAAGTTTTGAACTGTGAACTTGAGTATCCATCTCAAAGGATCCCAGCATAAGAACCTTAGAAACGAGACGAAAAAATTAGTTTAAAACAAAAAAAAAAACAAACAAAAAAAACAGCTGTTTGTCCTGTTTCTGTGACAATAGAGTGAATTGAGTAAGGTAACTCCTCTGGGCACCAAGGTGTTAGTGCGGATTAGAGGTTGCTAAAAAATAACACAACGGATTGATCCTACTACTGTTGCCAGAATAGAGTGATTGAAATAGGGAAACATGAAGAAAATAAATGCACAACTCTCCTTGAAATGGAATGAAATCTGTCATTTGGACTGGTAGGGAAGGGTTCAAATCAATCATTTAATACCATCCACTCTCTCTACACTAATCAGTGACTGCAAGATAAAAGTCCTGCTAGGAGTGACTGCTAGAAATCTGTTTTGAGAGTCCTGTTGATAAAGAAGGTAGGGCAGCATTGCATAGATATCTGAACCACTCAGTTTTCTTCACACAACCAAGCATTACCCTAGAGTCATACTAATGCATATACCCTCAACGGTCTTGGACTATACATTAAATCACGGCTATGTTTTCAAATACGTGCAAAGGATTAAAAAAAGTTATGAAACTCTCACAGAGCAGATCTCAACTAACATCCAGACTTGAGTCCAAGCACATACACATTCTGGGCTCTCAGGCTGATACTGCAAAGAGACAGAACACATTTGATGCCAGAAATACCTCCAGGAAATGTTTCCAGTTCAGGAGCCCGAGGTCAACAAGCTTACCCTTTCTAGTGAACATACACCACATACACCACCGCATGCTATAATTTTAATTGTGAATATATTGCCATAATCATTGCAATATGTAAGCTTGTATCACTTTATAAAGTGCTGCTTGCTCCTGTTGAAAGAGCTACTCATAAAAGAGCCATTTGCACGGCAATTTTCTTGAAAACTTTACATACAACAGACTAGTACTGTAAACTCCATAGATGAAAAGTTACTAATCTATTCTCATTCAAAAATTAGAAAAAAATTTTAAAGAAAATTCTACAGAATGACACATGATTGAGTAATAACCTACATAGGACCCTTGAAACTAGCAAGAACCCCATACAATTATCCACACTTCATGGACACAAGTATCTGCAAATTCACATCCTAAACAAATGGTGTTACTTACCATACACATAACCCACACATGCTTGCTCCACTGCTGAGTAAGGAATGCCAGCATCAGCTAAAGCCTTCTGGCCTTAAAAAGTTAAAAAAAAAGAAACTAGCTGTCACAATCACCACAAGTAAACTTAACTTCATGTTTTTAAATCACTGTCTGCACAACTTTAAGAATTTCTTATTAGATCATGCAATATAGTCCTGTATCTTAACTCTCACAGGAAGAACAATTTTGCAGAACTGTGAGCTCTGAGAAAGTTTCTTCATCAGAAAATTTTCAACCAATAAATTTTGTATTCACACACAAAGGTTGTTGGTCTTACTGAAAGTATCTTTAAATAATATATGCAGATACAAAATTATTTAAACTGTCCAAGTTTAAGCTGTCCTTTTGACTTTAGCACTGCAAAGCAGCGAGTTGAACAGGTCAGTTTTGAACTTTATGACATTGCCCATTTTTATCAGCTTTTAAACCTGCTTTTTAAGTGTTTTTATTTCCTGAAAAACAGAAAGAGCAACAGAGTTCTCTCTAGATTGTATATTATAGCATCAGAGAATCATTATGGCTGGAAAAGACCTTCAAAAAGATTAACTGCAAGATTTAAGAGTCTAAGCAGACAAAACTAAATGTCTTCTTTATTATGGTATGGTACCTGCTTCCTTAGCCATGTCAGGATAATCATTGTCCGCACTAGGCTTTACAAACTGACAAAAAAAAAAAGAAAAAAGTGAAAATTAATACAGTGTCTTTTAAATATGCCATTTGAGCAAAAACTGTGTATTTAACTTAGAAGTGATTTTGTGAACTGTCAGCATTACAACCTTGTACAAATGCAAGCAACTTAATTATACTGGCCCAAAGACTCTGCACCATTCCCAAGTATTGCTGCTAGAGCCTGTGCTAGTTAGGAACAGGCAATACGCACAAATTAAAAAATGAAAAAATTGCTCAGTCTTAAAGGAGATCCATGACCTGTATGGGGACGGACACAAACCTGCCGATAGGACAGAGACGGACTGTCATCTTCATGGATGTGTCATAAAACCTGACACCACTAGGGCCTTGATAAATACTTCCCTTTAGGTTTTTCTCCAGTGCATCACACACAAACTACCATTAGTTTAAGAAAATTAGAGGTCCCTGGTGCCCTCGTCAAGGAGGACGGGAAGCTTCATTCCCGAGGTCATTGGAAGAACTGGCCGGCGACCTGCTAACCGTGGAAGTCTGTGACCTGAGCATTACCAGATTGTCCAACCTCACTTATCTTAGAGCTGAGGTAACTCATTTCTGAAAATGAATTTGCAAAAGGACTTGTTGAGGGGGTAGACTAGACACATTGAGTTACAGGCATTGTTATCTCGAGAAGTCACAAATTTTCACTGGCAAAAAAAAGAAAGTGTAGAATCCTAAACGGCTTCCTAATTAAACAGAACATGATACTGTGTGTGACCAACTGCCCCTTCCCCACCCACGAACCAACCTCCCTCCCTCCTCGAGAACGTCGCAAATGAGTGAACTTAAGACAAGCTCTAACTACATCCAAAAATTCGATAATCTAATTCAAAAGGTGCTTTACATTTTTATTTCAGCCCATCCCCCCCCCCGGACTGAAGAGAAATTCCCGTACGACCACACAAGCGAGCTCTCGATTTTCTTTCTTACCCCCCGACTGCGCGGGCAACAACCGGAGCCGCCCCGAGCTGCGGGAGGTTCCCCATCCCCTCACACACGCACCCCGGGCAGCCCCTACCTGCGTCATCCCGACGCCCACCACGAACACTCGGCGCGACGCGGCCATGGCGGCGACGACAGCGACAAGGAGCAACCGCTGGAGGCGCCGCCAACAGACCCCGCGGCGCGGGAGGCAGGAAGGGGCGGCG